>JAGKTI010043003.1:0-10030 GCA_018397915.1 Birgus latro
ATTTAGTTTTCCGTATAGATGTATAGACCTGTGGAATAGCCTGGACAGAGATCGTCCAGTCTAAAAACTTAAATGAGTTTAAGGCAAAATTTGACTTATTGAGAAACAGAGACGGGACCCCACGAGCGTAGCTCATTTCCTGTATATCACAATTAGGTAAATACAATTAGGTAAATACACACACACGCACCCACAGGTCGCCGACGTGGACAGACGTCCTCCTGGACTGCAGGGAAATAATCGTGGAATCATCGGCGAAAGGAAACCAGCCTATTGTGATTATAGAAATGAGTGCGTGAGTGGTGGTTCCGTCGGACATCAGTTAAAATAAAAAGCGGGCTCTGGGATGAAGAGAGGAAGATACAATGTAGAAAAGTTTCCATATGGTTGCATCATGGCGGAAAGCGACGGCGGTTTGTTTACGTCTGGCGAAAGTGAATTTGTGGGTTTCTCCGACGAAGATGCGAGAAATGGAAGTTCAAAATTGTACCAAACAAGAGTAGCTGGAGTAGAAAAAACGGCGGAGAAGAATGTCCAGGAATTGAAGAAGGTATGGGTAGTAATTAGGGAGCTGCAGGAGAGGACCTTACAACAGGAGAGAGAGATCAAAGGTTTACAGAACGAGCTGGAAAAAGTTTACACACGCAGTGCAGAACAGGAAAGAGAAGTCACGGAATTAAAAACAAGCAACGAATCTGCCACAAATGAAATAGAACACCTCAAGAGGGAAAACAGGAGGTTGGAAGAAGAAAGAGACAGAATGAAAAGTAAATTAGAGGAGTATGATTCAAAATCAAGGATGCAAGATGAACATATTAAGGAAATCAAGGAGCAACAAAAGGGGTGGAAGAAAATTCAGGAGGAAGGGAATGTAAATTTGAAAGAGATTATTGCACAACAAAGCAAGGAAAAGGTGGAGAAGGAAGTGGTTAGGGTATTGAAAAGTAGAGAAGCTCTAGTCAGGGATGTAGCAGATAAGAAAAAATGTGTAATTATTTTAGGGGTAAAAGAAAAGCGTATCACGATAAAAGAAAGAGAAGAATTGAGTAAAGTTAAAGAAATATTATCAGTAGTCATGGAGGGTAACAATGAAGCCCTAGAAGAGATTGAAGAAGTGTTTAGGTTAGGTAAGTATGAGGAAGGAGGGGCAAGGCCATTGAAGGTGAAGTTTAAGTCCCAGGCAATAGTAAATGAAATCATGAATAGGACATGGAAATTAGCACACAAAGAGGGGTTCGAAAATGTCTGGTTAAGGAGAGATGCAAATGAGGAAGAAAGAGCTAAAATAAAGGAGTTAGTAAAGGAAGCTAAGGCAAAAAACGAACAAAGAACGGAGAAGGAGAAGACAGTGTTTTATTGGAGAGTTATGGACCAGAAATTGAGGAAGTGGTACCGACGGAGAGGAGGAGAAAAGACGGTATAAGTAATAACGAAAAAAGTTTAAAAGTGGCGTACACTAATGTTGATGGATTAATATCGGCAATGTTAGAAATCAACGATTTCTTGAGGGCACACGAACCTGATGTTATGTGCTTTGTAGAAACCAAGTTAAGGGAGAATATTGATATCCATATGGGAGATGGGAAATACAAATTGTGGAGAAGAGACAGAAAAGATAAAATGGGAGGAGGAGTGATGATAGCAGTGAAGAATAACTTAAATATAGATTCTGTGGAAATGGGAGAGGGTAGGGCTGAAGTGATAAACATGAAATTAGAAACTGGAGAGAACTGTAAGAGAGATATAGCAGTAGTATATGTTCCACCTAAGACAAGAGCATGGACTGATGATGAATACCAGGAGATGTTGTCAGACATGGTTAGTTACCTACAGAAAGTGATTGAGAAAAGCAGCAATATAATTCTAATGTTCCTGATTTACATAAATGATATGGTAGATGGAGTAAACAGTTATGCAAGTCTGTTTGCTGATGATGCCAAGATCTTGAGGAAGGTAGAGGTTGAGGAGGACTGTAAAATGCTGCAGGAGGATCTGGATAGGATACACGACTGGAGCCGGATGTGGGAAATGAAATTCAACGCAAAAAAATGTAAAATATTGGAAATGGGTAAAAGCACCAAGAGACCATCACTGAACTATATGATGGGTAATGAACAAATCACAAAAGTGAGAGAAGAGAAAGATTTAGGAGTGCTGTTCCAGGATAGTTTGTCACCTGAAAAACACATCAACAAGATAGTTAGAGAGACATATAAACTCTTGACCAACATAAGAGTGGCATTCCATTACATGAATGAAGAGATGATGAAAAAACTGATAGTGGCCATGATCCGCCCCAGGTTAGAATATGCGGCAGTAGTGTGGCCCCCACACAAAAAGAAAGATATAAACAAGATTGAGAGAATACAAAGAACAGCAACCAAGATGGTCCCCAGTTTGGCAGATCTGTCATATAGTGAGAGGCTAGAAAGGCTGGATTTGCCATCCTTAGAGGAAAGGAGAGAGAGGGGTGACATGATTGCAGTGTTCAGGACCATGATGGGAGTAGATAAAATTGATAGAGAAGATCTGTTTTTATGGGATAAGAGAGCAACAAGAGGACATGGACTGAAACTGAAGAAGCCGCGCTGCTTGAAGGACATCAAGAAATATAGTTTTCCGTATAGATGCATAGACCTGTGGAATAGACTGGACAAAGAGATCATCCAGTCTAAAAACTTAAACGAGTTTAAAGCTAAATTTGACTTATTGAGAAACAGAGACGGGACCCCACGAGCGTAGCTCATTTCCTGTATATCACAATTAGGTAAATACAATTAGGTAAATACACACACTATGGAAATCAAGAAGCAACACAAGGGGAGGAACAAAATGCAAGAGGAGGGAAATATAAATTTAAAAGAGATTATAGAACAACAAAGCAAGGAAAAGGTGGAGAAGGAAGTGGTTAAGGTATTAAGAAGTAGAGAATCTTTAGTCACGGATGTAGCAGAGAAGAAAAAATGCGTGATAATTTCAGGAGTAAAAGAAAAACATATGACAGTAAGATCAGAAAGGGAAAGAAAAGAACTGAGTAAGGTTAGTGATAGTATCAGTAGTTATGGAGAGTAACAATGAAGTTCAAGAAGAGATTAAAGAAGTGTTTAGGTTAGGAAAGTACGAGGAAGGAGGGGTGAGGCCACTGAAAGTAAAGTTTAAGTCTCAGGGGATGGTAAAATGAAATGATTAACAGAACATAGAAATTTCAGACAAAGAGCAGTGCAAGAATGTTCGGATAAGGAGAGATGCAAATGAGGAAGAAAGAGCTAAAGTAAATGCATTAGTAAAGGAAGCAAAGGCAAAAAACGAACAGAGAACGGAGGAAGAGAAGACAATGTTCTATTGGAGAGTTATGGATCAGATTTTGAGGAAGTGGTACCGATGGAGAGAGGGAGGGAAGAGGGAATAAAAACCAATGAAAATATATACTGTACTAATGTCTGTCTACTGCCAGATGCCTTAATCCTGTAAGGGGTGGCCACAAACAAATTGCCTCCATGTCACCTTGTCCCCTGCCATTTCATTTCCCTGCTCCCAGCTCGCACCCCCCTCTCTCATATACCTCTCCACTCCATCCCTCCATCTCATTCTTGGTCTCCCCCTCCCTTTTCTCCTCTCCACCTCACTCACATACACTCTCCTCGTCAGTCTCTCACTCTCCATCCTCTCCATATGGCCAAACCACCTCAATGTGTTTCTCTTAATGCTTCCTATTCCTCATTTGTCAGTCTCTCTCTCCATGTGACTCCACATGTTTCTCTCAAATAACTCATTTCCACTGCTCTCACTCTTGACTTCTGTCCCTCCAACAAGGTCCAAGCTTCACTTCCATATGTTAGAGTTGGTATCACAATACTGTCATGAAGTATCTTTTTCACTTCCATGCTTACTTCCCTGTTTCTTATTGCTGCTTTCAGGGAACCAGCAACTTTTCTTCCTTGTTGTACCCTTTCAAACACTTGACCCTCTAAACTTCCATCCTTACTCATCACACTAACCAAGTTTAAGGATTTGAATTTCATTAAATCAGGCTTTACTGATCTACCAGAAGACCCGCCGACATGTCGTAAAAATAACCCCGCTAATATCAATACACCAGTCCTGTATGAGACAGCCCTAGCATGTATTCAATATGAACGGTGGGTGTTAAGCGCCGAAGTGGTGACATGTAGAGGTGTATGGAGGACGGCTGGGCCTTGATAGCAGGCTGTAAAGCCTATGCCCAGAGTCGGACACATAAAAAAAAAAAAAAAAAAAGAAAGTACTGAAATGCACTCACATTTTCCATTTCCTACTCATCCATCCTCACTGTACGTTCACTGACTTTACTTCTCTCGAAGACCATAACTTTACTCTTTCCTACATTCACATTTAGATTCCGCTTCTTACACACTCTCCCAAATTCATCTACCAAGCCTTGTAGCTCCCCTTCGTCTTCACCTAACTACACAGTATCATCTGCAAAAAATAGTACAGAAAGTTTCCAAACACTGCCCTCTCTCACTAGGGCCACTCCAACATCCACTGCCCTACCTTGTATCTCCTTTATAACTCCATCCATATACAGATTGAACAACAGTGGAGACATGACACATCCTTGTTTCAGTCCAACCTTCAAATAGAAACATTCACTCAGTTCACTATCCACATGCACTGCAGTTAGCACCCTCATACATACTCTTCACGGCCTTCAACAACTTCCCATCTACTCCATATATTCTTAATACTTTCTACAATCCTTGTCTATCCACCCTGTCATATGCTGACTCCAAGTCCATGAAGGCCACATGTACCAATGTTGATGGTTTAGTATCAGCAAGGTTAGAAATCAACAATTTCTTGAGAGTACATGAAGCAAATGTTATGTGCTTTGTAGAAACCAAGTTAAGGGAGGATATTGCTGTCCATATGGGAGATGTGAAGAACAACATAAATGTGGATACTGTAGAAATGGGAGAGGGTAGGTAGGGCTGAAGTGATAAATATGAAATTTGAAACTGGAGGGAATGGCAAGAGAGACATGGCAGTAGTAAAACAAGAGCAAGGAATGATGATGAATACCAGATGTTGTCAGACATGGTTAGTTATCTACAGAAAGTGACTGAGAAAAGCAACAACATGATTCTGATGGGTGATTTTAATTGTAAAGAGGTGAACTGGGAGGAATGGGACTCAGGAGGCAATGAAGATTCATGGCACTGTATTTTTAAATATAGCAATGAATAATGTAATGACCCAGTAGGTCAAAGAAGAGACAAGATTTGGAGGTGATGACACACCAGCAAGACTAGATTTACTGCTAACCAAAGAACCTGACATAACTTTTTTTTTTTTTTTTTTATGTGTCCGACTCTGGGCATAGGCTTCACAGCCTGCTATCAAGGCCCAGTCGTCCTCCTACAATCTACATGTCACCACTTCGGCGCTTAACACCCACCGTCCATATTGAATACATGCTAGGGCTGTCTCATACAGGACTGGTGTATTGGTATTAGCGGGGTCATTTTTACGACATGTCGGCGGGTCTTCTGGTAGATCAGTAAAGCCTGATTTAATGAAATTCAAATCCTTAAATTGTTCCCTGCACCAGCGAGGATTCGAACCTGGGTCCCACGGGACCGCAAGCCAACTCTCTACCGATCGAGCTACCGCCTCCCCAACTGAATAATTGAAATATCTGTGTCCTATAGGAAAAAGTGATCATGTGGTCATTGAGTTCCAGATGATAAAAGGGAATGTGGTGCCAAGAGATGAGCTTTATAGGCAGGGAAGAGACAACTTTGGGAAAGTAAATTTTTACAGGATTGAGGAAATGTTTTGAAAATGCAGATTGGAGAAAATTAAAAGAAACAAGAGAGATACAGAGGAGTTGGGATATCTTTTTAGCCCTCTGTAATTCAGGAGTGGAAAAATATATGCCAAGAGTAAGTGGGATAGAAAACAGGAAAAAGGACTGGTTTAACAGAATGTGTATGATAGCAAAAAAAGAGAGGGACATTGCATGGAACAACTGGAGAAAGAGAGGTAATAATAGAACAAAGGAAGAATATAGAACTGGGAAAGAAAACTAGAAAAAGGACTGGTTTAAAAGAAGGTGTTTGATAGCAAAAGAAAAGAGGGACATTGCATGGAACAACTGGAGAAAGAGAGGTAATAATAGAACAAAGGAAGAATATAGAACTAGAAATGAATATACGAGAATGTGTAGAGAGGGAGAAAGAACTTTGAAAAGGTGTTATTGACAAATGTAAGGAAGAACCAAAATTGTTGTTTAGATTTGTCAGTGGCAAATTGAAACAAAAGGAAGGAATCACCAAACTGAAAGTAGAAGGAGAGGTCTATAAAGATGCGGTAATGCAAGCTGAAATAATGAACAAATGTTTCCAATTGGTTTTTACTAAAGAAAGGAATTTTTTGGAGGGGGAAGGAGTGACTAGAAATGTAGTGATAAAAGATATAAAATTGGAAGTGCAGGAAGTGTATAAATAACTGGAAACTCAAGATGTAAAGAAAGCCTCAAGACCGGAAGGAATCTCTAATTGGGTACTAAAGGAATGAAGCGAACAACTGGCGGATAAGATTCATGGTTTAATTGTTTGTTCTATGGAGCAGTGCGTCCCTGCGTGCAAGGCCTGGGGAGTCTGGGTTTACGATGGAAGAGTTGAGAGGTAGGATGGGACTGGAGTGTATTGGCGTTGTGATGAGGAGAGGTAGGCTGAGGTGGTTTGGACATGTGGAGAGGATGGGGGATGAAACTTGGGTACAGAGGGTGAGAGGTGTTAATATTTGGGGAGTGGTTGGAAGGGGTAGACCGAGAAAGACATGGGACGAGGTCATTCAGTGTGACTTAAGGGTTAAGGGACTGAACAGGGAGGCTGTCAGGGATCGAGTAGCGTGGAGAGCCACCATTAGGTGACCAAGGCTGACGCATGCAAGCATGTTGGAGCCTTCAAAAACGAAACAAAACGAAATGATGGAAGAAGGGAAAGTGCCTCGGGAATGGAAGAGGGCCAGCATGGTACCAATTTATAAGGAAGGAAACAAGGAAGAACCCCTGATTTTTAGACCAGTGTCCCTGACAAGCATGGTCGGAAAAATTGTGCAAGAGAATCCTGAAAGACAGATGGATAAAATATCTGGAGGAGATGAACATTTTAGCTGAAAGTCAGTTTGAATTCAGAAGTGGAAGGGCGTGTGTTTCCAACTTGTTGAGCTTTTACTCATGAGTGATTGCCATGCTGCAGGAGAGAGACAGGTGGGTGGATTGTGTGTATCTAGATTTGGAGAAGGCCCTTGACAAGGTACCCAACAAGTGACTAATGTGGAAATTGAAGCACATAGGAGGGCTGAAGGGAAACCTCCTGGAATGGATGGGAGACTTTTTGCGAGACAGACAAATGAGGACAGTAATAAAGGACAGGATGTCTGGATGGAGGGAAGTTACAGAAACCTACAGGGCTTGGTGTTAGCGCCAGTAATGTTCCTGATTTACGTAATTGATATGGTAGATGGAATGAACAGTTATGCGAGTCTGTTTGCTGATGATGCAAAGATCTTGAGGAAAGTAGAAGTTGAGGAAGACTGTAAAATGCTGCAGGAGGACTTGGTTAGGATTCATGATTGGAGCCGGATGTGGGATATGGAATTGAACGCAAAAAAATGTAAAATATTGGAAATGGATAAAAGTACCAAGAGGCTACCACTGAATTTTTGATGGGTAATGAACCAATCACAAACGCGAGAGAAGAGAAAGATTTGGGAGCGCTGGTCCAGGATAGTTTGTTACCTGAAAAACACATTAACAAGACAGTTAGAGAGATGTATAATCTCTTAACTAACATTAAAGCATCATTTCATTACATGGATGAGGAGATGATGAAAAAATTGATAGTGGTCATGATCCACCCCAGGTTGGAATATGCAGCAGTAGTGTGGTCCCCACACAAAAAGAAAGATATGAACAAGATTGAGAGAATACAAAGAAGAGCAATCAAGATGATCCCTAGCCTGGCAGATCTATCATACAGAGAGAGAGGCTGGAAAAGCTGGATCTACCTTCCTTAGAAGGAAGGAGAGAGAGGGGCGACATGATTGTAGTGTTGAGGGCCATGATGGGAGTAGATAAAATTGACAGAAAAGATCTGTTTGTATGGGATGAGAGAGCAACAAGAGGACACATAATGAAACTGAAAAATGTAAGCTGCATGAAGGTTATCAAGAAATACAGTTTTCCATATGGATGCACAGACCTGTGGAATAGCGTGGGCAAATAGATCGTCTAGTTTAAAAACTTAAATGAGTTCAAAGCAAAATTTGACTTATTGAGAAACAGAGACAGGACCCCACAAGCATAGCTCATTTCCTTATATCACAACTAGGTAAACAAGGTAAATACACACACACACACACACACACTGTATAGAGAGAGAGCACTGTTGTGAACAGTAGCCTGCCAGTGATGCCATTGTCTATATGTTATGTTCATGTACCTTCTGATGCTGTACATTGCATGTTAGTCATTGATTTTATGAACATAAAGTATATACCATACTCATTGCAGATTTTCATTATGTAAATCAACTGCTTTGATTAATAAAACATATGGTTGGATGCATTAAATGACAAATTCTATTAGTCATTAAGCAATCACAATTCACATTTAGCAAATATAATAATTACAGTTTACTGTATTTGTAAAATTAATTTTAGACAATTTATTTCTGAGTACTGTATGTTTCACTTAACACAATAGAGTTTGTCTGAAACTAATACAATAACAGATTTCACTCTGTAGTATTGTTGTAATTAATGTGTATTTTCTTAAATATTTAAATGTGGTATACATTTATTTTTTCTGTCATATGCAGGGCCCCATGGATCATGGGGCCTAGGGCATTTGCCCTATGTGCCCTGGGGTAAACGTGTTTCTGCATATCGGTTGGTTTTAAGGTTACCACCCAGCATTGTAAATGATTTCCAGGTTTACAGGAAATAATTTGGCTTGTCACTCAATGTAGAGTTACCCTGGAATAGAGTATCACTACACTGAGTAAATGGATGATGGGTGCCCCCACTGACCATGTAAGTGAAAATGCAATTGTATATTAAAAAAAAGGTCTTAACCTTTTAGTTCTCATATAGTAATCCCTCCACTATCCGACGTAATAGAGCCAAAGGCATGTCCGGACAGTGGTCTTGTCTGGATAGTGGCCCTGAAGCTCCAGCACCGGTCATTCATGACCCTAACCTGACCTAACCTAAATCAGAAAACTACCTTCCTACCGCCCTACCGGACAAGTATAGCACTTATTTAGGTCCGTTTTCACATAAATAATGCACATAAAGCATGAATTAATTGAATTTTAACCAAAAAATGATGATTTAGAGGTGAGTAAGGCATAGGTGCTCAGAACTTGCCACCATAGTATAAGTAAGTATTGGACATGGAAATTATCTTTTCTCACATTTTATGCACTAAATTATTGGATACAAAGCATCAAATACAGTAAATGATGTAAATTGTTACCAGAAAAATGGTTAGGTTAGGTTAGGTTAGGTTATGACCGGACATGAAATTCACTGGCATTCACCTTTTTCACAGCTAGTGCACTAAAATAATGAACACAAAGCATGAATTCATTTAAATTTTACCAAAAAGAATGAATCTGAGGTAAGTTAGGCTCAGCTGTTCACTGAGTTGGCAGCTTTGTTTAGGTACAGGACATGAAAATCAATGGCATTCACTTTTTTCACAGCTGGTGCACTTCAATACTAGTGGTAACCATGCATGAACAAATTAAATTAAATGCAGGAAATTATGATTAACAAAATGGTTAGGTTAGGTTAGGTTTGGTTAGGTTATGACCAGACATGAAATTCACTGGCATTCACCTTTTTCATAGCTGGTGCACTTAAAAACCATTCATGAAAAAATTAAATTGAAAGCAGGAAATTATGATTAAGATTTATGGTAATTTTTTAACCCATTTACAGCATGCTGAAAAGAGGTTAGACATGAAAATCTTTATGG
>JAGKTI010043004.1:0-10030 GCA_018397915.1 Birgus latro
CACCATTCCCCCCCACCATGAAGCGTGGCTCAAAATCAACAAACCCACAGGGACCCATACTCTTTTCTCCCCTAGTGTCCCCACCAGGCCCCTAGCGGCCTGCCTAATGTCGCCGACCTTCCTTCCGCCCCACTTGAACGCCATCAAAGTGGTAAATCTGGCGGCCACGCCCCTCACTCTGCCGAAGGGGCTTTTGGTCGGCGACCTGGAACCGGCAGAGCTATGCGACACCACACCCCTAGAATCACCTCCCTCTCCCCTTCACCCGCTACCTGAACACCTATCGCCGCATCAGGCCAAGACACTACACCACCTGCTCCTCGAGCACCAGGACCTCTTCTCCACTGGGCCCGTCGACTTGGGGCATACAACGTACCTAGCCCACGAAATACACACCACTGGGCCTCCCATTCGACAACCCTCCCGCCGGAAGAACCCGCACCAATGGGCCTAGGAGGACCGGCAGGTTCAAGAGATGCTGGACGCCGGTATCATAACTCCCTCTACCAGCCCCTGGTCCTCCCCTGTCATCTTGGTCCGAAAAAAGACGGCACGCAACGCTTCTGCGTCGACTACCACTGGTTGAATGATGTCACGACAAAAGATGCCACTCCTCTCCCCCGAATAGACGACTCCCTACATGGCTCCACCTGGTTTTCCATGAAGGACCTCCAGTCAAGATACTGGCAGGTCCCTGTCCACCCCCAGGATCAAGAGAAAACGGCTCTCTCCACGAGCAACGGGAGACTGTACCAGTTTAACGTTCTCCCCTTTGGACTCTTTAACGCCCCGGCCACCTTCTCCCGCCTCATGGAGTCCGTCCTCAGCGGCCTGACATGGGAAGTCTGCCTGGCATACCTCAATGATGTAATCGTGTTCAGTAAAACGTGGGCTGATCACCTGCACCGCCTCCGGCAGGTATTTCAGCGGATACACCAGGCTGGGCTCAAACTCAAGCCTACTAAATGCGTTCTAGCTACCCGCTCGGTCTCCTTTCTAGGACACATTGTCTCGGGGAAAGGCATCTCTCCCAACCCTGAAAAGTTAAAAGCCATCGCAAATCAACCGCTTCCCCAAGACGTTCACCAGGTCCGTGCCTTCCTAGGCCTCACATCATACTATCGGTGGTTCATAAAAGGGTTCGCCGACCTTGCGAAACCACTCCACGACCTCACTGGGAAGGGTGAGCCTTTCATTTGGAGTAACGACCGCGTCGCCGCATTCCACGCCCTGAAGGATAAGCTTGTTTCCTCCCCCGTCGTCGCCTTCCCCAACTATGACCTTCCATTCCGACTTTATACTGACATGTCCCTGGTGGCCATAGGCGCCGTTCTGGCCCAGGTCCAGCAAGGGCGCGAGCACATCATAGCTTGCGCCAGCCGCACCCTAAACCCCGTTGAGCGCAATTACGCGGCTAACAAATGCGAATGTTTGGGGGTTGTCTGGGCCCTTGATCACTTCAGAGCCTACCTATCGGGCACCAGCATCACCGTCATCACGGACCACCAGTCCCTCCAGTGGCTACGGATGTCAGCCACCCACAACGCCCAGCTCCTCTGCTGGCGCGAATCACTAGAGGAGTTTGATTACAGGATCGCGTACCGGCCCGGAAAGTTACACACCAACGCCGATGCCCTCTCCCGCCTGCCAGTACAATCACTCCTCCCTCAGTCTGATTTACTCCAACACTGGCAAGATCGGGACCGACCGCCCTGGATTCCCCAGCACCTTTTCAATAAACTCCACCTGCAAGGGGACCAACTCTTCACGCCTTCCGGCCACGTTGTCCTCGACCCGGACTCCGCCATGAGCGTCCTCACTCACCTCCACTCGGACAACGGCATCCACCTGGACACAAAGAAGCTGACAGAGGTCTTCAATGACCTCTACTGGGCCCCCCAACCCCAGCACCCTAGCCCAGCATGTCACCCAGGCATGTCGAGCATGCTGCCTTGGGAAGGACATTACCCGCACAGCGGGTCCCACCGGCAAAATTACCGCCCACAAGCCCTGGCAGCTCTTATCCGTCGACGTTGTTGGGCCCCTGCCACCCAAATCCGGCTACCGTTACATCGTCACCTTCGTCGACGTGTACTCAAAGTTCCTTATTGCTTGCCCGACCAAGGAACACACTGCCGTCTCCATAGCCGACGCCCTCATCCGCCACGTCTTCCCCTACTTTGGCGTCCCCCAGGCCATTCACTCCGATAATGCCCCCGAATTTACAGGCCAAATCTGGAAAGAACTGTCCGTCCTATTTGGGTTTTCCATTTCACACTCCTCCCCATACTGGCCCCAAGGAAACGGGGTATGTGAGAGGAGCCATCGAACCCTCTTAAACCAAATTAGGACCCGGATCCAGAGCACCCAGGATCAGGAATGGCCTGCCCATGTCAAAATCATACAGTGGGGGATGAACACATGCCCCCGCGACGATGGCATTACCCCACACGAGCGCGTATTCGGAAAAGCGCCCCTCCTGCTCCCTCTCCGACAACGCCTACAACCCCCCACCCCGTCCTCCCTCGCGGGCCCTTTGTATCACCTAAAGCATCGCCTGCAACACCTGCACGACCACCAAGACGCTCCAACAGATTCCTCCCCGAAAAACCCTTACAAACCAGGCGACGAGGTCTTCGTAGCCTGCTTGCCCACCCCTACTAAGGTCGCCCCTCGCTTTATGGGGCCGTATGTAATCACGCAGGTCCCCAACCCCTTTCAAGTCGTCATCGACTATCACGGGACATCGCGTACTTACAGGAATCGCCATGTCCGCCCCTCCCTGACTCCACCGGGCCTTCCGCACCCACCCCAACCACGAGAACCAGTCCCACGCCGAGCGCTATGGCACTTTGTTTACTATTCCTCTCCCTCCCCTTCCACCCCGGCTTCCACCGCCACACCACCCACCTCACGTGCTCACCGCATGCTGGCCGGAAATGCCACACCGGCCTCTCCGAGCTCCGCGCTCCTCGCCCTGCCCAACCCCCACCCCGTCGACCCCGCCAGCCAACCATACCCCGCTACCTCACACTCTGCCCATCCCCACCCCGCCCCCTTCCCTCGTCGCCGCCCACTCCACACCTAACCATGACCACCACCCGTTCCAGGCACGTTTCACGCCCACCCAGACGCTACACCTCAACCCCTACGCCCACCCAATCGCCCAGTAGTGATCAACCACCTGCCCCGCCCCCCAATACCACCCCAATGTCCCTCCTTTCTCCACACCTCATGTGGAATAACCTGCCCCACCCCACTCCCAGGGGAACACCGCACCAACACTCCACCGGCAATATAAGCCGCACCAGGCTGCCTCTGGCCAGCATTCGTTTCCAGGACACCACTGCCACCACCACCATGCGTGTCACCAGAGTCACCTGGATCCCCGTCGCCGAACGAAATCTACGTGTGAGGAGCATGCACCACCTACTATTCCTCCTCCGGCAGGTGAAACACCCCTCCACCCTACGGGTCGCCTATGCGCCCCAACTCACAGCCAACGTAGCCTCCGACCACTGGACATCCTTCCTCAGCCACCTCGACCCCATCCACAGGACGACCAACACCCACCTGTACCACCTCCAGTCACGGGATCGTGACTTCAACACAGAAGAGGGTGGTGAAATACAGGAGTTAGGGTTTAGAGCCACCAACCACCCGGCCAGCGGAGCAGACGACACCAGCTCCCCCAACCCCCCCAGATCACTGGGAGATTACCGCCAGCGCAGCGCGGCTGGGAGCAGGAACGACCTACCTGTCCGACTCCCCGGCACCCCTCTTGTGCTCAGATGAGGGCCCAGAAAGGTAGCAGTCGCCGGCACCTTGTCTCCAGCCGGAACACAGCTCTGCAGGTAAGGGGTGGAGTTTACAACTCCACACAGCGCCGCGGTACTGACAGAGTTCGTACCGGGTACGGGGCAGAATTGGCCACAGTCCGTTCCCCAGCTGTCTCCCCGCCACAGGGCCCCGACACGGACGCNCAGGAACGACCTACCTGTTCGACTTCCCGGTGCCCCTCTTGTGCTCAGGTGAGGACCCGGACAGGTAGCAGTCGCCAGCACCTTGTCTCCAGCCAGAACACAGCTCTGCAGGTAAGGGGTGGAGTTTACAACTCCACACAGCGCTGCGGTACTGACAGAGTTCGTACCGGGTACGGAGCAGAATTGGCCATTGTCAGTTCCCCAGCTGTCTCCCCGCCACAGGGCCCCGACACGGACGCGAGTCGGCCCGTCTCCTGTAGGTGTTCCCCCAAGAGCGGCACCGCGGTACCGGCTACACACCATACCGGGCATGAGGCAGGATTGGCCATAGTCCATCCCTCAGCTGCTTGTGATAAAAGCTCATTGATACAGGCCACAGCCGTCCCAGAGCTCACCTCCTTGGCATTAGCCACAAGCCACGTCCGGCCCAACACAGTGCAGGCCATAAGCCGCCAGGGAAAGAGGCCCAACACAGTGCAGGCCACAAGCCACCAGGTAACCAGGTCAAACACAGAGCAGGCCATGAGTCGCCAGGGAATTAGACCCAACACGGTGCAGGCCACAAGCCGCCAGGAAACCATCTCCCCCTGTGCTCTCTCGATGCCAGCCACGAGCCACACTAGACCAAGCACCGTGCAGGCCACAAGCCACCAGGCAACTGTCTCTCCTTGTGCCCTCTCGGCGTTGACCGCGAGTCATGCCAGACAAAGTACAGTACAGGCCACAAGCCACCAAGAACCTAGACCTAGTACAGTGCAGGCCACAAGCCGCCAGGCAGCTATCCCTACGGCCTCACAGGCATTGGCCATGAGTTACGCTTGGCCCAATACAGAGCGGGCCGCATGCCGCCCGGAGAACTAGCCCAGTACAGAGCAGGCCACAAGTCGCCAGGAAACTGTCTCTCCCTGTGCCCTCTTGGCGTTGACCACGAGTCACGTCAGACAAACTACAGTGCAGGCCACAAGCTGCCCAGAAACTAGACCTAGTGAAGTGCAGGCCACAAGCCGCCAGGCAGCTATCCCTACGGCCTCACAGGCGTTGGCCGCAGGTCACGCTTGGCCCAGTACAGAGCAGGCCACAAGCTGCCAGAAAACTGTCTCTCCCTGTGCCCTCTCGGCATGGACCGCGAGTCACGCCAGACAAAATACAGTGCAGGCCACAAGCCGCCAAGAGACTAGACCTAGTGTGGTGCAGGCCACAAGCCGCCAGGCATCTATCCCTACGGCCTCACAGGCGTTGGCCACGAGTCACGCTTGGCCCAGTACAGAGCAGGCCACACGCCGCCAGGAGAACAGGCCCAGTACAGAGCAGGCCACAAGCCGCCAGAAGACTGCTCTCCCCGTAACCCACCAGGCGTTGGCCACGAGTCACGTCAGGTTCAGAGTAGAGCTGGGCATAGTCTGCTCTCCTCCTACAGGAGCGCCAGCCGTCGGAGAAGGCCCCATGCCCGAGATGTGGCAGAGTCTCGCCCAGGACCTTGGTTCCCTGCAACTACACCCGGGTGACCAGCCGCCGGACCAGAGCCCCCGCAGACACCGAAGCCGCCGCCGGGCCCCGTCCACCACTCCCCCGGGCCGAGCTTCCCGTGGGGCATCCCTGACGGCGACGCCGCCCTCAAGCCGTTGCCGCAGCCCAGCCACCCCGGGTTCCAGTTCCCTGGGTCCCCTGCCGCCCCAGGAGTTGCCTGACACACCAGGGCGCGACCTACCAGTGGACGAGGTCTCCCGACGACGCTCCCAGATCCGACATCAGGCCCGGCTCCTAGCTCTCTTCGGGCCGAGCCCTTAGCCCCACAGCCCCGCGTGAGACCCTGCCCAGGAGCACGCCACTCCGCCCCTGCTCCCTCCTGATGGAGAAATCGCCCTGGGCTCATCAGTGTCGCCTAAGTGAGTGGACTACCGATATATGTGTGTGTACCCATTAAGCTCAGTTCTAGTGTGCATCTGCAGGATCTGACGAGTGATTCCCTACCGTGTGTCCTCAAGTGAAGTGAGCAGGAACCCCGAATAAGATTGGACGTGCTGGTAGATAGAACGAGGCCGGACCATATTGAAAGGTAGAGTCCCGTTGCCGTCTCAGTGACAACCTAGACCTCCCCCCTGTGTACCCTTGTGTCTTGTGCGGGCGTTTACGCTCCCCCTCCCCTATGTTCAGTTAAATCTGCATCAGCCCCTTGTCCTAGCCGCGTGGCCAACCCGGGCATACCGAGTACCACAGTCTCCCCTCTGTTAAATACCTCTACGCGCGACCCTACCCGTGATAGATGCCCGGCTGCCAGTTGCCTGAGTCACAGGTGTAAAGTAAAATATACATGTATAGAGTGCCGTCCAGTGCTATACGGGTTTTAGAGATTGTGTCAAAGCCATTCCTGTGTCCGAAGATATAAATGTGTTGTATGTCACACGAGTGTCGGGTGAATAGTACCATACTTAACCAAGAAAGGTAAAGTGACAGATAGCAATTGTGTACAGTGTTCACTTGCCCCTCCCGGCAATCCTTTGTAATACCTATGATGTATTGTCCTGTGTCTTATGTGTAGAATATATGTGTGATATCCACTGCCTTGTTTTTGTGTCCAGTCCTGCTCTTAGGAGTTACCTCCCGGTCTAGAATAGGGACCCGCTTTAGCCTGCGTATTTGAGGGCGAAAAACCGTCCCACAAATACGCAGCATAACAAAAACAAAAATAGCTAGTTCCTCTGCCACTAGGAACTTAGATTTATTGCTACTTGCATTTTTACTATAAAAATGAAAATGATACCAAAACGGGGTTTAAGGAAATTGCTGGTGACGTTAACATATTGTATATTTGTTTCCTTTCACATGTAACCCCCCCCCCCACCGTCCCAAACTTAATGGTGGGATGTTCGTTATTTCCTTGAGCAGGAGGTGGCAACCCTAGCAGTTGCTGCCCCTTCAGAAAGTTTCAAGCATTGGTTAGATAGGCATATGACAGGCATAGGTTGCATATAAAATTTGTCATTCTTGTAGTCACACTTTTGTAAGAGCTGCCTAGCATATGGGCCTCCATGGAATATTGTAGGCAGGGTAGATTGGTCACACTCTTGTGGGAGCTGCCTACCATGGGCCTGCATGGGCTCTAGACAGGGTAGATTAGTCACACTCCTGTGGGATCAGTCTAGCATGGGCCCATTGGCTACTGCAGTTACCTTCTCTTCTTAATTTTCAAGTTAGGTCGTAGGTTAGGTTAAGTTAGGTTTGTTGGGTTAGCTTGGTTTGCTATAAAAAAGTAATTTCCGACAAAAATGATTACAAGATTCATACTGATCACAGTAACTATTGAAAAATGCATATTTTAAGCTTCAATGCGAGTTGGGTGTAATTCTGGAAATTTACCACAAAAATTACTTATTTTGGAAATATTGGCTTAGATACATACACACAGCCTATGTATGTTTAAAATAGTTTTATAATGCATAATTTACAGTATATGCCAAATCTGTCAATATTGCTGTTGAAGTAACTTTTACATTACAAATGAAACAAAACATTGGCACAAATATAAATTCTGTCTATCTATCTATCTATTGCCAGATGCCATAATCCCGTAAGAGGTGGCCATTTGACTTTATTTGTTTTATGGTGAGGGACACTAACACTCCACCAACCCACTTGCTGACACGTACGGAGCACGTATGGTTTGGTTATATGGTTACCACCCAGCGTTGTAAATGGTTTCTTGGCTTACAGGAAACCATTTGGCTTGTCACTCAATGTAATGCCACCTGTAAGGAAAGAAAAGCAGTAAGAAGTGACAGGAAAAATGGGAGAAATAGGAAGAGAGGAGGGCAGGCACAGAAAAAGAACGATAAAGGCTATAAGGAAGAAGTAGGCAGCACTACATCAAGTGAGTGGATGATGGTCGCCACCACCTACCGTACCACCTTTAAGGTCATTTATTTCATGGTGATGAATACCATAACATAAAACTTAAAGACTTCAACAGTAGTTTTAATAATTTTACATTTTACATTTAAACATGTCTTAGTACATATCTGGTAAAAGATAATATAAAGGGCTGTTGAAAAAAGTACAGTATTTATCCTCTCATTTATAATTAAAGTATTTTTGTACTCAGTGAAAAATGTATATTTAACTGGAGCATGTATTGGCAGTTTGGCTTTCAGTGGAGCAACATTCATTTCTAAATACAGTACCAAATTATACACAGTTGTACTATTACAGTAACTATGCTTCAACTGTAATTGAAACATAGGTTAGCACACAGACTCACCGTAGTATATAACAGTTTTATACTGAAGTGTTGAATAGTGTTCTGTACTGCACTACTATTAAAATGATCCACCATGACACAGCTATCAGTTTCAAATGAATAACACTGAAAACATTGCGGGGGAAAAAAAAAATAAGGTTTAACCTAACCTTGCCTAACCTAATTAACCTTAAGTATGATCTATCCTGTAATTTAATAAGTTTTACTTACTTTATGCCCGATTTCGTTTGGGTGAAACTCTGGAATAATACCAAAACAAGGCCTGTCACATAGACCTCCTCCTCTTTTCCCATGCACACACACATGGCCATGTGGGTCTTGTACTCTGTGATAGTAACATAATTAAGATATCCCATGATATCTGCAACTAAGAATGATAAATATGTCCGTATCTATTCACAAATCATCGGCTCACCTGCTACAGAGCCGGGTGTAGGCCGTCGGCAGCCAGTTCTCCCTCTTCACGGAAGCTATCCACTTCTGTTGCCTTTCCTCATTGGCTAGAAACAGGTATAAGTTTACCCCACTTCCAGTTTCCTGTCTTGTCTTACAGCCGAAGGCACAACAGTGGAATACCATTATGAAATCTGCAAGGCTCTCTCCCTAGACGTCCGACAATTCTCCGTCCAGTGTGGCGCCGTAAACAAAAGTCACATGACTCGTGACGTCACATGGAAACGCTCTGACGTCGAAACGTCCGTCAAAATAAGCAAAACCGACCAAGCCACCAAGCCCCCCAGTACTTACATGTCACGAGCGTAGGCCTAAACCGCTCGAAAAGTGGTGGAAAGAAAACTTCAGTGAGGATCAAGGCTAATCCAGGGCATAGCAATTAAAATTGACGAGGAAAAAATATGAAAACAAACTATATTGAAAGAGTGATTAGATGGAATACGGCGAATTATAGTCCTGTTATGGGAAGGTGTATGATGTATCTGTCTATTAATATATGTCCATCTATCTATCCGTCTATCTATCTATATACAGAAAGAGAAAGAGAGAATATACGAAAGAAGGGTGAGGTGAGAGAAGATGTAAGGAGGGAATGTGAGAGGAGAGAGAAGGGAGAGGTAGGTAAGGAGGATATGAAACGTAGAAAGAGGACAGTAAAAAGGAAGGGGAGGAAAGAAGCAAAAAAAAAAAAAAAAAAACGGGAGAAGAATAGGGAGTGTAGGAGCAGGGGCGAGATTTAACAATTTGCCTACTATTATTTCCCTTTCGCAATTGTAATTTTGGAGGAAGGACAAGAAAAGGGAGCGTAGTCTTCCTGTGTTTCTCGTTCCTCCTATAAATAAAATCTTTTACAAAAGGAAAATTAGCGTACGCTTTATTACATTCTTTACGCATACTTGGACTAAAATTGACTTCTCTTCGTCTTCATCGCTGAAATATATCGGTAGATTAACATTTGAATACGATGCTAGTCTCAAAGAAGTGCTATGATAAGAATATAAAGCCGTAATATTATCTTTTTTCTGCTGTTGAACTATTTAACCAAAGCTGCAAATGGACGAAAATCTTGGCCAAGGTACGGTGAAAAATATAGTATGTTGTAGTAAGAACAAGGAAAGGAGAGTTTAGAATTTTCCCGTGTCTCTTGTTTCCTGCAAAATAAATAAATGAATAAATAAATAAATGAAAATTAGATAAGTGAATAAATAGAAGTAAAAATCATAGTTACGACAGCGAGGTGACCATACATTTGTTAATGAATCTAGCTTCAGGTAGAGAATGGAAAACGTACCTGTTATGCTACGTATTTGTGGGACGGTTTCTCGCCCTCAAATACGCA
>JAGKTI010043005.1:0-10030 GCA_018397915.1 Birgus latro
GCTGTAGTCACCTTTGAATTATATTCTAGTGTCACCCATAGCTGTCTTCATTAATGACGGATAATTGTTTTGTTATTGTTGTGAAGGCAAACTGACTTGACGGTGAATTGTCCTGAAACCTTCCGGGGTATGGCCACGGATATCACAACAACAATTAGCATTATCTACCCTCTGTACAATGCTGGTAAGGTCTTGAATTTTCATAATAAATATACAGTATTACTCTTGTATGATGCTATTATAAGTTTTCCTTTTGCATTTTAGTTTGGGATAGGTATTGGTGAATCAATATACGAAATTTCAGGTTGCGTTGGCCATAATGCCATTTTAACATGAGATCCTATAATTCGCAAAGTGCAAATTTATAAAAAGCAACAGGCTGTGTCGTCCATATTCACGCATTTTAAGCGAGATCACTGTACATATACAGCTACCGCAAACTGACTTAGGACCTCCCCCCCACAAAGTATTAAAAAACAGAGAAGTCATAGTATATTATGATGATTGTTCATGAAATGCTATTCATTAATGTGAAATCATGTTTCCCTTGTTTTTCAGGACCAGTTGGATGTGTTTTCACATGTTATCACTTAGATCTCTAAAGTAATCTAAGGACATTTCTTTGCACCAAACATTTGTCAGTTCAGTCTTGAGGTTGTCCAGATTGGGTGTCTTCTTCTCTGCCATGATTTTCTTCATCTTTGCCCAGCAGAATTCCATCGGATTTAGATCCGGACTGTTGCCAGGCCAATCGAGGACCTCAATCCAATTATCCTGAAGCAATTTTGTCAACTTTCTTGACCTGTGACATGGAGCTGAATCGTGCATGAAAGAGTTGCACCCATGAATAGCAAAAATGTTTTACCAATGATCTTTCAGAACTTGAATGTACCGGCCACCATTTATCAAGTTCTTTGGAAGAAGGTAGAGGCCTCCCCTTCCCATTTCACCTGAGAAACACCCCCATACCATTTACTGACTGTGGGTACTTAACAGTTGGCACCATGTGTGGATATGTGAAGTGATACTTATACTGTACCACATATTTACCCATGCCTCATATACATAACCATGTAACCGTTTCTACTTCTCCTTTGTGAGGCCTACATACCCTGCAGATATGGCAACCTTGTAATTGTATATGACAACATTGTAAAGCCACCAATGTATGTATGGTGGCTAGCCAGTGATCTCTTGGGAGTTGGCAGGTCAAGGTCTCGCTGTTGTGCCTGTCTATTCTCAATAAACCCAGAGACTAAAGAACCTACAGATTTTGCTTCAGTCCTTCGGTGACAGTGGACTTGCAACATACATGGTGCAGTGAGTACATCGTGCAGCGCATACATGGCGCAGTGGGCGCAAGTGAAAATCCTGGGTTTAACGGCAGGCAGCAGATTTGAATCCGGCGACGCCATCTTGCCTATTCACAAGGATAAATACTCCCTCCAGCTCTATGTGCTTCAGTGTCGTGGGATAGCCGGAAGATCTCAGAGAAGTGTTGCAGTGGCTTGTGTGCGGTGTTGTGTCAGTGCTGTGGAGTGTTTAGTTCAGTGTTATTGTTCATGTGGTGTCGGCGGATTGCACCCCTACCCCTCCCAGTCCCAGACTCGCGCACACTCCGCCACCCCACGCACACAGCCACACCTTAGCCCTTCATTTGCTGAGATTATTCTGCTTTTCTTTACAGGGTTCTATTAATTCCTGTGTTTGTCACATCTCTCCGGCCAGAACCATGGAATCTCCGCTTTTTCAAGAGGAATCTGATGACACCCCACAAGACGGCGGCCCACAACCCACGGACTCCGAACACTTCAACCCCTTTCACGACTCAGAACACTTCAACCCCTTTCACGACTCGGAACACTTCAACCCCTTTCACGACCCCACGGGTGGGGCTAGCCCCCACACAGCGGGCCAGTGGCCTCCACGGATGCCGCAACTCACGCCCAACTACTCAACCAGCACAGCCCCGAGTCCTGACTTTCTACATCTGCTACGGTACTTTGAAGAAGCGAGACTTGCTGCTGATGTTAGAGCTGAAGAAAGACGCCGGGAGGACGAACTCAAAGCTGAAGAAAGATGACGGGAGGACGAACTCAAACGCCGGCAGGAAGAAAGATGGAAACAGGAAGAAGTGGAACGTCGACAGGCCGACTCGGAGCGTTTTCTTCAAATGATGCACACTTTCCAAGCTTCTCATCAGGCCATGCTTGCAGCTTACTCACCTGGCCAGCTTTACCCAGCTCAAGCTCCTTACACGCCCACGCTGGACCCTACGGCCAACCCTTTCGTCCCACCTTTGACCTCTACGATGTCTACAGCCCCCACCACTGAGATTTCTACGACTCCTACATCTACTGCATCGCCGATTACGACGTCTATGGTGTCTACAACCCCTCAGGCGCCGCCCCAGGCAACAGTCACGCCCTCTGCAAACAAACCAATAGCTCAGAGCCCCCCAGCACTCCAAGCGGACGCCAGTTACCAGGTTTTTAGGCAGTGGTGACGCCGTTGGGTAGACTTCTCCACGATGATCGACCTCTCCAAGCTTTCACACGAGAAGCAACTCATACAGCTACGGATGTCCATATCCCTAGAGGTACAGCGGATCCTGGAACACACTTTAGGAATTTCTCCGGATACTACTCTCTCTGTTGACAAAGTTCTCGACGCCCTCCAAGCCTTCTTCAAAGGTCAACGCAACGAGGTACTACGTCGTTGTGCATTCCTCTGCTGCCATCAAGCAGAGGGGGAAGACTTCGGAACATTTTACGTGAGACTCAAGAGCTATGCTGAGGAGGTTGACCTCTGTCCAGGCCACTCTGTTACGTGCGCTGAAACCCAATTAAAGATGGTTATCCTTATGGGTGTCCGAGATGAGGAACTTGTCCGGAAGTTAATTTCCCTTGACACCAGTGCCTCCCTGCAAGATGTTGTCAACTGTTGCAAATCTTATGAAGCCACCCAGACCACAGCATCAGCCATTCACGCCTCACCTAGCCAGATGTGTGCGGTTTCCTCCTACAAGAAGCAGACACAACAGGAGAGAACCAAGAGAACATCAACTACAGGCCAAGAAGGAAACTCCATACCACAGCCATCTCTAGGCCAGCCTTGTCCCTCTTGTGGCAGCAGACATGGCCCCTCCAACTGCCCCGCCAGGGAAGCCACTTGTTCCAACTGCGGGCGCAAGGGCACTGGGCCAAGAGAGAGAATTGCCCTGCCAAAGCAGCCCAGTGTAGGCACTGCAAGAGGATGGGTCACTACGACAAGTGCTGCCGCTCCAAGATGACCTCTTCTGCCACGCCAGCGCCAACCCCACCCGCAAGCGCAGTCAACACCTGTCTTCGTGCGGCTGACGTCACGCCTCCAGACTCCAGCTCCCCCAGACCCATCTGTGTCCACGTTTGTCATGGTAACACGTCCTCCCAGCTACACATGTTACCAGACACAGGCGCAGACATCACCGTCATCGGGGAACAACATCTCTCTGCCCTAGACATACCAAGGAGCAGTCTCCAGAGTGTACCCACTACCGCTACTCTCACAGCCGACGGCTCGGAGATGTCACCTGCCCTTGGGTGTTTCACAGCAACTTTGAGGCTTGGCAGGCAGTCTTGCAAGGCCAAGATTCAAGTTCACAAGGATATTCCGACGCCTCTTCTGTCCTACAGTCACTGCAAGGCGTTGGCCATCATCCCTCAAGAGTTTCCAAGTTCGTGCGTCCCCGCCCACCCTGCATCCTTCTCCAAAGAATGGCAGGAAAGCACAGAGGATTGTGACCGCCGAGCCGTTGCCCGTGCTGGCCAAGTCACTGACCAGTATAATAAGCATGCACGCCCCCTTCCCAGGTTGAGTGTCGGCGACCACGTCCGCATCCAGAATACGGACACTCACCGTTGGGACAAGGTCGGGGTTGTCATGGGCTGCGGCAAGAACCGGGATTATGAGGTGCGGCTCCCAAGTGGTCGGGTGTGGTGGCGTAATCGCCACTTCCTACGTCCCATACCGGATCCCAGTGCTGACCCCCTCCCCCACATCCCTGTGGCCCCTTGTTCGGGCGACAAGCCCAGAGAAGTAGAGATACCCTCCAATGCCCCACGCAGATCTGAAAGGCTCAGAAAAAACGCCGCTTGAGACGCTGCTACAAGCGCAAAGGGGGGAGGGAGGTGTGGATATGTGAAGTGAGACTTATACTGTACCACATATATTTACCCATGCCTCATATACATAACCATGTAACCGTTTCTACTTCTCCCTTGTGAGGCCTACATACCCTGCAGATATGGCAACCTTGTAATTGTATATGGCAACATTGTAAAGCCACCAATGTATGTATGGTGGCTAGCCAGTGATCTCTTGGGAGTTGGCAGGTCAAGGTCTCGCTGTTGTGCCTGTCTATTCTCAATAAACCCAGAGACTAAAGAACCTACAGATTTTGCTTCAGTCCTTCAGTGACAGTGGACTTGCAACATACACCGTGTAAGCTGAGTCATATCGACAATGGGAAGCAGGGCGACTAACCTTGGCAGAACGCACCTGGAACACTTGAAATGTGCTTTCATCGGAAAACATAACTTTTCTCCATTCATCCAATGTCCAGTGTGCATACTTCTTGGCAAACTGAATGTGCTGCTTCTTCGTGCGGTCAGTGAGAAGCGGTTTCTTGGCTGCGGTGCGATTTGGCAAACCCGGCAAGCGGTGCTGGATAGTTTGAACCGAGATGTCTTGTATGCATTCTCTTCAATTCTGCTGCTGTCAGTTGAGGATTCTTGATTACTTCCCTCTTCAGAAGTGTTTCCGTACCTCTGGAAGTCGTCCTCTTCTTTCCACCGCCATGCTTGTGCTCTGGTACGACATCAGGTGCCAGGCCACACGCTGCACCATGACGGTCGACTTTGTGCGTCCAGTACGTTCACAAATCGTGTTGATAAGGACATTATCCTGCCTCCATGCAATGATACGGACCCTCTCATCCCTTCAGCAGTACTTCCCAGGCATGACAACTTGACTCTAGGAAAATAACAGGGCAAACAGTAATGCATACAAAAAAAGAGGGAGGTGCAAGATCGGAGCGACGAGAACATATACTCCCACTCTCACTTCTGGGCACGCAATGATGTGCTGAGTGTTTCACCACCTCCTGCCAACACCAAAGGAGTTGCCAGTTACTTTTTGCCCAAAAAATTTACTTGGTAGAGGTAGAAACACAAAGCAAAGACAGACAACTCTCCCATAGCAATTTTGTGTTTAGGTCCTAAGTCAATTTGCAGTGGGTGTACATACATACTCAAATTAAAGATCGAGTGCTCGACACAAAGTGCAGTTCCAGTCTCATGTCCTAATGGCAGCACTCCAGGCAGCCCTATTAAGAGCAACCACATTTGTCAGGTTTTCATATTCAAGATCAGACTGCATTGTCTGATCCCATGTCTTTCTAGGTCTAACCCTTAGTGCAGCTCCCTCCATGTTCAACGATTTGCACCTTTTCACCCAGCTTAGTTCATCCATCCTCTCCACATGCCCAAACCAACCAAGCCTGCTTATGCACATCTCATCATTGATACCCTTGATTCCTGTCTCTTCAGTTCTTCATTAGACATCCTATCTTACAGTTTGGCCCCACATATCCATTCACCATTCTCAGCTCATTATGTTCCATTCTGTTNAGGGGAGTGGGAGTCTTCTCATGGTTAGAATTGGCAGCAGTTATCTGAACTTTCCCCAGCCACATCTGATTCCAGCGACTGTGGTGGCCTCGGCCCCACCACTGGCAAAGATGGTATCTCCCAGGTAGTAAAACTTGTCTATCATCTCCAGTGTCTCATTACCAAAGATCACATTATCAATCCAGGCATTCAACACAAGCTCATTCTTGCATACTATACATACAAATTTCTCAACTAAAATTAAAAATAGCAGGCCAACTTTTTCTCTCTCTCTCTTTTATGTGTCCGACTCTGGGCAAAAGCTTCAGGGCAAATTTCTTGGGGGCAGTGACCTATCCCAAGGCCCAGTAGTCCACCTACACTTCCATGTCACCAATTCAGCACTAACACCTACCATCCATACTGAATACATGCTAGAGCTGTCTCATACAGGACTGGTGTATTGGTATTACTAACATTTTTCATTCACACTTAATTTAAAAATTCAACAAAATACAGTAAAAAAAAAAATACCCATTAGGACTGATTTTATTTTATACTCAAAACAATTTGTTGAAACAAAGCTAAATTTTTCAGTATTTTCTTGCCAGTAAATTGTAAAAATTGCATAATATGCTGTGTATGTGTATCGTAATATGTTATCACTGTACTGTGCTCCTTAACATTTTATGGCATGATAGTACTGCTAGTCCATTATTTCATCATTATACAATACTGTATAAAAACCACAACACAAAGAGCAGTGAAATTTTATTTTAGAATCTGTAAATTAGTATTTCACTGTTTGTGTCTTGCAATAAACTGAGTACAGTATATTGGTAAGCATAACTATTAGAGAGTAAGAGCAGAGCAAGTATAAGTGGCTGGGGAATGGCTGGGAGAAAGAGGTGAGAGGAGGGAGGAAGAGATCAGTAGGGTGAAAGTGGTGGAAGCACTGAAGAAGGTCAAGATGGGAAAGGCCCCAGGAATTGATGGAGTGTGTGGTGAAATGCTAAAGTATGGGAGTGAGATTGTTGTGGAATGGATATGGAAGTTGTGTAGATTGGCTTGGGAAGAGGGAAGGGTACCCGAGGACTAGATATCAGGTACAGTATAATTGTTGAGGAGAGAGAAGCATAAGGTAACCATAGGGGTATTTAACTTCTTAGTGTGACAAGAAAGATAAATGGCAGAATACTTATTGATAGGGTTAGGCATATAACAGAGGAGTTAGTTGGAGAAGAACAAGGGGGATTTAGGAAGGGAAAAGGGTGTGTAGATCAGATATTTGTTCTAAGATGTTTAACCCCATCATTACCGAAATCGATAAGGTTTACGCTTGTAAACCTAGAAAAAGTTCTGGCGAGGAACCGATAATTGTAAGGTTTATGGTGGTAAACCTGATAAGCATAGGGAGGTATAGGAGGGTAGGAGTGTTGGTTTTGGGGTTACTAGAGAGACTTGGGTTGTAAGAACTGGCAACTTGACTCTGACGTCATTCTCCTTGTCATGGCTATGCCATGGCCATATCAGAGTCCATGCCAGGCCATGATTGACATCATTTGGGTATTTTGGATATGATTTATTATTTCAAATGTTTTGGGCATATATATAGACCTATATGGTATGATATAAACAGAAAAAAATAGTTGCACTAGGCATATCAGCACGTGGTTACCATGACAACCACCCTCCTAGGCCCCACAACCGACCAGCAGCCAGTTCTCACCCGCAACCCCTCAGTATCCCCCAAGTTGCATGCTGTGACTGTTTTTTTTTTTGGCTGTTTTTGCGTGATCATGGCGTCATCTGATACTGATGACGAATTTGATACAGCTAGTGAGTTAGATGAGTCTGACGACAATGAAACTCAGACATCAGTGAGTGAGTCAGATGATGATTATATACCATAAAACGACAGTGACAGCGAGAGTACGAGTGATGAAAGCAAGATAGATAATTGCTCAAATCCCAGCCCTGTAGGCTCGCCATTGTTGCAGAGTCCCTGAGAACCTGCCTTCACCCTCTTGTCGGATCCGTTTGCAGATCAAAGGCCACCTCCACTACCTACACTTCACCTGGACTTTCCCAACGTACATCCTGCAGTGCATCAACGCCACGAGGAGCAACATATGAGTACTGTATATACCTTTTTATGTCTGTAAAGTCTATATTTATAGGAACAATGAAAGTTTAGTAAAGTATATATATCCCTACACGTATACTACTATAGGAAATGTATTTCAAATCATGCACAGTGTACCTCGTGGTCAACATGTACTTGAGAATATAAAAGTAATATAAAATGAAAAACATCGCACTTATGATAAACGATCACCCCCCACGCACACGCATGAACTTCCGGGAATTCGGTTTGACGGAGGGAGAGCGGGGCGGCTGGGAGTGGGAGGCGCGGTAATGAAGAGGTTAATGTAGAAGTATCTAGAGAAGGGAAAGAAAGTGCATGCTGCCTTCATGGACTGGGAGAAAGCTTATGACAGAATAGATAGGCAAGGTATGTGGAAGGTATTAAGAATATATGGAGTGGAGGGGAAATTGTTGAGTGCTGTGAAGAGCATGTACGAAGGAGCTAGGGCTACTGTGCAAGTGGATGGTAAGCTAAGTGAGTTCTTTGATCTGAAAGTGGGACTGAAACAGGGTTGTGTGATGTCTCCATGGCTGTTTAATATATACATAGATGGGGTTGTAAAGGAGGTGCAAGGTAGGGCAGTGGATGTGGGGGTGGCTCTAATGAATGAAGGTGAGATGTGGAAGATTTCGGTGTTGTTGTTTGCTGATGATACAGCATTGTTAAGATGAAGGGGACTTGCAAGGTTTGGTGAATGAATTTGGGACAGTGTGTAAGAAGAGGAATCTGAAAGTCAATGTGAACAAGAGTAAAGTTATGGTGTTTGAGAGGAATGAAGTCACAGAATGCACAGTGAGGTTGGATGGTGAGGATATGGAGAATGTGAGTGCATTCAAGTACCTGGGTAGTGTGATGAGTAAGGATGGAAGTTTTGGGGATGAAATACTTGAAAGGGTACAGCAGGGAAGGAAGGTTGTTGGTTCAATGGAAGTGGTGATGAGAAATAGGGAGGTGAGTATGGAAGTCAAGAAGTCACTGCATGAAAAAAAAAAAAAAAAAAAAAAGACGTATGGAAGCGAGGCATGGACCTTGCTAGAGGGTAACAAGTCAAGAGTGAGAGCAGTGGAAATGAGTTACTTGAGAGGAGCATGTGGAGTGACATGGAGGGACAGGTTGACGAATGAAGAAGTGAAGGACCTTTGTGGGGTGGATGTGGATGTGGTTGAGAAGATTAGGAGAAATACACTGAGGTGGTTTGGACATGTGGAGAGAATGGAGAATGAAACTCTAAGAGGGTGTATGCAGGTGGGGTGGAGGGAGGGAGGGAGAGGGAGGGGAAGGCCAAGAATGAGGTGGAAGGATGGAGTTGAGAGGTATATGAGGGAGGGGGGAGATAGATAGATAGATAGATAACTATTACAGTAATCTCTCGATTATATGTATGACCATTACCCGGACCATCCACTATCCCTATGCTGTGATCTGGCTGTATTAAACCATTATTCAAACCTTTTTTCCCACTATCCGGATAAATTCTAGTGTCCGATTGCAAAGCATGGTTACGCAGAAAAAATCTGCCGGGCTGGGCAGGAATAGCCCAGTGGTACCACCGCGTCTGCTTAGTTAGTTCACTCAACGTTTGCTAGAGACCCTCCTTGCTCACCCTCAGTTCCCCCATGTCATCTCCTAAGTGAGCAGCTCTTCCCAGACAGCTGTTATGCAGCTTACGTGGTAGCTTTCGTGGTGGTTCCCTAACTGCTTCAGGCCTTGCTATTTCTTGTATGCCTCTTCCTAGGGTGCGTGATGGTGACCCCTCCACCAGGGAAATGAAAGAGGGTAGTGATGACTCTGGAGAAGAAGCGGGAGATCCTGAGTACGACTGATGCAGGATGGTCCACTTCCTGCATCCTTAAGGAGTACAGTCTGGCCCGCTCAACCCTACAAGATATCGGGACAGCACATGACAAGCTCATCCACTACACAGCAGACTTTGGCCAGAACAGATGCAATACCAAACAGAGAGCCATGAGTCTGCCCCTGCATGCTGAAGTTAACCGTTGGACACTGATCTGGTGCCAGCAACAAAGAGCTACAGGCGTGGTAGTCAGATGCACTGAGCTGAAGGCTGATGCTGAGAAATTTGCCCAACTTCACAACCATGCAAAAAACACCTGACCTACACGCTACCTTACATACAGTACCCCTCCTATTTTTGGCACTGTTTTCCAGTCATTCTTCCATATTAAGACATCAAATCACACAAAGGATTATCCATAGTAATGCTAAACACCAA
>JAGKTI010043006.1:0-10029 GCA_018397915.1 Birgus latro
TTCATTGGGTATACTATGTACGTATATCAGGAACATAATGAGGGCTAATACTGCTCCTTGAGGCACCCCACTTATCACTTCCTTCCATGTTGAAAACTTGTCTAATCACAGCTTTCATATGTCAGCCAATGAGGTAACTCCTCATCCATTTCAATAAAACACCATCTATGTAACACTTATTTTTTAATTTCCAAATTAACCTCTCAAGTGGTACTCTATCAAATGCTTTCCTGAAATCCAAATAAATACAATTCACTCACCCATCTCTTTCCTCTAAAACATTAACAACTCTGCCATAAAAACTCAGCAAGGTTCTGGTACATGAAGTACCTTTGCTGAAATCAAACTGCCTAGAGGTTATTATCTCATTCTCTAAATGAGGAACCCATCTCTTCTTTATGATTTTTTCACACAATTTATAAACAATACTTCTAAGAGACACTGGTCTATAGTTCAATGGGTTTTTTCTGCTGCCACTCATATACTGGTACTATATTTGTTCCCTTCCCATCCCTTGGCAAATCTCCCTCCATGAGGGAACATTCTTTTATCTCATATATTGGTTAAAATGAGTCTTCAGCACACTCCTTGATTACCCAACCAGAAATGTTATCAGGTCTCTTGGCTTTGCTTACATCCACATTTTTCATCAACTCCTAAAATTCATCGGGTTCAAAATTTACCTCACTTATTTTAATTACATTCTAAAATTTACAATATCTGAAAAACCTCTTCCTATACAAATACTGTCTGGAAATTCTCATTTATAATCTCACACATGTCTTCTTCTATTTCACATTCTTTATCATCTTTTACTCTTCCAATTCTATGTAAAACAATTCTGGATCACTTCCACAATTATCCACTATATTCTTTTCACATTCAGCTGCTTCTCTTCTAATCATCACATAATCGTTTCATTTCGTTTCGTTTTTGAAGGCTGCAACATGCTCGCATGCGTCGGCCTTTTTTTTTGGATTGGAGTGTGTAGCATTTTATGACCGGATGCCCTTCCTGATGTCTACCAATGACCCTTGGATGGATTCGATCCTCCAACCCTACGGCCAGAGCGGAGCGCTCTAACCCACTGAGCCACATAATCATTTCTAAAATTGTTAAATCCCTCTCATGCTGATTCACTCTTAGTTTTCTTTACCATATTCCAAGCTTTGTTTCTCTTTCCTATTGCTATTCTACAGATATCATTACACCATTCCTTTCCTTCTTGAATTTAGCTCCACATTGGAAACATATTTACTAACTCCTTCAATGTATGCCTTATCTAACCCTAACTTTTTAAAAATCAGTCCTGTATTACGATACATTATGTGCATGCCCCATGTACCCCTTCATATCCTTGGACTGCTTGACCCACATAACCACTCAAGTCCCCTCCCAAAACTACAGTCTCATTATCCCCCATACCACCTCACTGACAGGCGTCACCTTAACGTGGTGGCGGGGCTTGAAGTGTGGCTGGCGAGGCCACCTACCCTAGAGGCAAGCCTTCCTTTGTTGGGTTTGTCATTTGTCACCTTCGTGGACCGAGCACCCCCTACATCACTGGCAGAGGAGGCCTGCTGGTGATATTGCTGTCCCCACCCTTCTCCCACCTCAGGTGGGCTTTTGTGTCCCCACGCGTTTGCCGTGCATGGTGTCCCGTACTGCTGGGAGACAGGAGTCCTGGAGGTTGAGCGATGCTGCATGATGCTCCCTGCAGCTACCAATACACCTCTTTGGTCCCCTATTCTGGCTAGACGGGCAGCCTGGTTGGGTCAGACCAGGTCAACTGGCTGGTAATGCGTTGGCTAGGGTCAAGTCGGCACTGGGGGACCTGATGGCTCCTATTGTCCTGGAGTCACCCTTGCCTGCGTCCCCCAGTAGTTACCTGCGTATACTTCCTCACTACCTCTGGGGCTGCCAGTGATGTTATTCCTGGCATATGGCCTCCCCTTGCTGGGCTCCATGGTGGGTGAAGGGGTGGGGGAATGAAGTTTTTTGTCTAATTATGGCTGCATCTCCCCTCAATTTTGGTACTTGTGTGGCAGGTGGCCGGGCCCGCGAGTGCCCAATAACCGGCCATGTCTTTGTTCCTGCCGACCCTGTACTACATAAGAGTAACAAGGGTAAGGAGTGCTTTTGAGGGAGTGGCACACAGCCCTCCAGGAAAGCTCTTTCACCTGTCACTGACACAATGCCTGGCATCTTTGTGCCTGACCATGAATTGCCTGACCAATACATGAAATTTCTAGTTTTGAAGTTGGCTGATGGTTCCTTCTCCAGGGACCAGAATGTGTTTAAGGTTCACCGTGACCTGGTCAAGGCTTGTGGGTCATCCCCAAAGGTTGTTCCACAGGTAGATGAGTCACTCCACATGGAGGCCAGGGATGCTGACGAAAGCACTCGCATCCATGCCATCAAATTTTTAGCTTCCCTTGATGTCACAGTCACCAGTCATTCCACCCTGAACCAGACCAGGGGTGTTGTCTTCCCCAAGTTCCTTAGGTACTCGGAGAAGGACCTCCTGGACGGGCTGAAAGACCAGGAAGTAGGGAAGGTGGAGAGGATATAGAGAAAGGTAGATGGGATATTGACGGGCACACCTTCACCGATTGTCACCTTTGATCGGTTAACATTGCTCAATGTCTCAGAGGCAGCTTACTAACGCCTTCGGGTCAAGGGTTATGTGCCAAGACCTAGGCGGTGCTTCCATTGCCAGAGCTTGGGCGTGTCGGCAGGTCTTGTAGTTGGAACATGCAAGGTCTCCCACAGGTGTGTGTAAACTGTGGTGGTAATTCACACAGTGAGATGGACTGCCCAAATCTCCCCTCATGTATCAACTGCCGTGGTGCTCACCCAGCTTCTTCAGCAAAGTGTGACTAGTAAAGTTTAAGAATGAAGATCATGTCAGTTCGAACCAGTGAAAAGATTTCCTTTGCAGAGGCAAAGGAAAGGGTCAGAAGGATATTTATCTGCCCTGGTGTCACCTCTGCTTCGGCTCTCACGTCATACGGAGGTTCCACTGTAAAATGAAACAACACTTCATGCTGCCCCACCTGCTTCTTGGGGAATCAGTCATCACAGATGTCCCAGTTGGGGGATTCTACTGTGACGGCAACACATGGAGGAGGTAGTGCCTCAACCGAGGGGGTCCCACCTGTATGCGGTGGTGTCTTCCCCCTTCCATGCATCCCTGCTCCTGGTCTGAAGGCTGGACCCTTGGTCAGGGCAGGGGCAACAAATGAACATATGCTACCATCACGTGCGTCTTCAGAGCGAGAACTTCAGAGCAGGAGGGCTGCTACTGCAGCCCCACGTGCTGGGGTTGTGGCTCGTCAAGGTGCAGTGGTTGGCCCTGTTGGGGCTGCTTCTGCACCTCCTATTATTCATAGAACATCTAAGCCGGCTGCACCACGAGTGGCCACTCTTGCTCCCTCGTCCCCTCTTGATGGGGGATGGTGGCTTGTTGGAAGTGAGAGGAAGCAGAAGCAGCAACATGCTGCTTTACCTCTCTCAACTGCAAGGAAGAAGCCAGCTGTTGGGCCTGCCAAGTCACCATCAGTGCCCACCAGTACTGGCACTAAACAGAAGGTCTCCCATCCCCCAAAGACAAGGGTTGCCACTGGGACCAGCCCCAGGCCCAGTGGGAAATCTTCTTAGTTGTAGAGTGGAACTGCAGAGCCTTGAGAAGGAACTGGGAAGAGCTGCAGCTGCTCTTAGCTGAGACCCATCCAGTCTGAATTTGTCTGCAGGAGACTATGTTGGGCGACCAGTCACTTCCCTACTCAGCGGTTATGCTGGTGTGTTTTCATCTCCAGACCCTGCAGGTGGTCATCAGGGTGGATGTGCCATCTTCTGCCATTCTGATGTGCCCTTCACACTGTTCCCTCTGCAGTTCCCCATCCAGGCTGTGGCTGTTCATTTGCATCTGAGGAGGAAGTACACGGTGTGTAATATCTATCTGCCACCCAGTGCCATAGTCAATCGTGAGGACCTTGACAGTCTTCTTCATCAGCAGCCCTGGCCGTTTATTCTCCTTGGAGATTTGAACGGGCGGCATCCTTTGTGGGGACATGTGGTGTCCAATCCATGAGGGAACTTGCTGATATCGGTACTAGAAGACTGGAATCTTTGTGTCCTCAATACAGGAAATCCAACTCACTTACAGGTCCAGACTGGTACCCTTTTGGGTATTGACCTCACACTATCTGCACCTGACTGTGCCCTAGATTTTATATGGAATGTCAACAGTGACCTCCATGGTAGGTGAATGACTTTCATGGTGTAGGTGAAGCTATCTAATGTTTAACTTCTACTCTGTACCAGGCAGGTGTGAGGGCAGTTCCCAAAATGACAGGCTCGTTTTCTTGTAGGCCTGTGTCGTGGTGGAGCAATGAGTGTGTGGCAGCCTTCAGGGCATACAGGACTGCAGACTCTCATTTTAGTGCATGCAGGCAAAGCGAGTTTTTAAAGGTGCAGTTTCGGCGATGTGGTAGGAAGCGCTAGGAGAAACACATTAAGGTGGTTTGGGTGGAGAGGATGGAGAATGAGAAACAGATGAGGAGAGTGTATGTGAGTGAGGCGGAGGCCAAGTTTGTAATGGAGGGATGGAGTGGAGAGGTATAAGACAGAGGGGGGTGTGGGCTGGGAGCAGGGCAGTGAAATGGCGGGGACAGGGCGACATGGTGTCGATTTTTTTGTTGCCACCCCTTATGGGATTAAGGCATCTGGCAATAGATAGATATACAGTTTCAGCATGCCTGAGCTAAGTACTACTGAACCTTAAAGAATGCACAGTGTAGCTCATGGGCAGGGTATGTATCTTCCATCAACTCCTCCACTCCTGTATCCCAAATTTGGAAGTGGGAGCAGAAGATACAAGGAAAATACTTTCCATCTACCCCACCAGTGCTAAGGATCAATGGAGATACTATATCGGGGTCTCAGAAGGTCGCTACAGCTTATGCAGAACAGTTTTATACTGTATCCAGGAGGGATCCTGCAGCACCATATTTTGCTGAACGTGCACGTTGAGAAAGTCTAGGGCTGGATTTTCAATCTTGGGGTGGAGAGCCATATAATGCCAATTTCACTCTACAGGAGCTTCATGCTGCCCTAGCATCTTGCAAGGACACAACTCCAGGACATGATAACATCCCTTATGCTATGCTTCGTCATCTGCGGGAGGGGTCCCTGTTGGACTTGTTCAACAGGGTGTGGGAGGAGGGAGTCATGCCAGCTAGCTGGTGCCTAGCCATATTCCTCCCTATCCCAAAGTCAAGGAAGGACTAGGCTATTGTGTCCAATTACCACCCAATCTCCCTAACGTCCTATCTTTGTAAATTGTTTGAGAAGATGGTTAATATCCACCTTGTTTGGTTTTTGGAGAGTGGTGAGTTTCTGTCTGAATCCCAGTGCAGTTTTAGGATGCTGAGATCCACTATGGATAATCTTCTATGCCTTGAGTCATCCATATGTGCTGTGCATGCTTCCAGGCTGCACCACGTCACTGTATTCTTTGAATTGGAAAAGACACAGCATGGTGATACGGGATTCTGTCAGCATTACACCTTTATGGTCTGCGTGGTCAGTTACCAATACTGTATTTATCAAAAGTTTCCTTTCTGAGAGGAAGTTTCAAGTGCATGTGGGATGTGAGCTCTCTCCCCTGTACATTCAGGAGGAAGGAGTGACTCAAGGGAGTGTTCTGAGTCTGACGTTATTTGCTGTTGCAATGGATGGGATAGTAGGAGTCCTACCTTGGGGGGTGAGGAGCTCCCTCTTTGTGGACGACTTTTTTATCTCATTTGCGGCATCCCGCATATCGGTGGCAGAGAGCCAGCTGCAGCAGGATATAAACAGGGCTTCTATCTGGGCTCAGAAGCGAGGTTTTCGATTCTCCTCATCTAAGACTGTTGCAATGCACTTCTGCCATTTAAGTGGGGTGCACCCTGACCCAGATTTATTTTAAATGGTCATAGGATTGCTGGTCAGGAGGAGGTGAAGTTTTTAGGTCTCACCTTTGATCCCCACCTAACCTGGGTCCCACACCTTAGGCAAGTTAAGGCCTCATGCCTTACAGTCCAGAATCTTTTAAAGGCTTTGGCACATACGAACTAGGGTGCTGACGGACATACCCTCATCTTGCTCCATAAGGCTTTGGTATTATCCAAGCCTGAGTATGGTTGTGAGGTGTACTCATCAGCTGCCCCTGCCTGGTTATGCACCTTGGGGTTCTATGCATCACACAGGCCTTCGTTTGGCTACAGGAGCATTTTGCATCTCCCCTGTCCTAGGCTTGTTTGTGGATGCAGGGGAGATGGGGTTGGAGCTACAACGTCAAATCCCATGTAGTTAAATGCTGGTACAGGGTCCAACGACTTCCCAAGACCCCTACACATGACTGTATTTTAAATTTCACCCACCACCCATTTTATGACCTCCATCCACAAGTTCCTTGCCCCTTTAGTTATAGGGCAAAGGAATTCTTGACTGCCTTCAATCTCCTGCATGGTCCAGTCCTGCACATGGGGACATCTACGGTTACCCCATGGGTGTTACCTGAGGTCAGAGTTTGCTGGTATGAAACAGCCCCTAAGGCTGTGGCGTCTGATGTGGTACTTCACACCCAGTTCTTAGCTCATGCTGGCGTGCATAATGAATCTGTCTACACTTTTATCAATGGCTCAAAGTCTGAAGCTGGCATCAGATTTGGAGTCATCTTCCCTGATTTTAGCCAGAGTGGCAGCCTACCCTCCTATGCCTCTATTTAACTGCAGAGCTGTCAGCTATTCTGATGGCTCTGACTTATTCTTACCCATGAGGCTATTACTTTTACCATTTTTAGTGACACAAAGACAGCCCTGTCTGCCCTTGAACATTTTAACTTTCCCCACCCCTTGGTTTGGAGGATTTTAGAAAGGCTCCTTCTCCTGGGCCATCATGACCAGAGGGTATCATTTTGCTGGGTACCAGCCCATGTGGGAGTCCACAGGAATGAGCATGCAGATGAGATAGGAAGGTCAGAGGCTACTTTTGTTGCCTCTAACAGACCTCTCCCTTACAGGGATTACTTCCCAATGATTAGGGCTGCTGTACAAACCTCTTGGCAGCATGTCTGGGATACACTTCCAGTTCCCAACAAACTGTGGGAGGTGCAGGCAATGGTGGGTCCATGGGCATCTCTGATCGTGCCACACCACTGGGAAACTGCCATGACCCGCCTACGGATAGGTCATACACGCCTGACACATAGACATCTTCTGAAGAGAAGACCCCCTCCTTCCTGTGATGACTGTCTGGTCCCACTAACTGTGAGGCACCTTTTGATTGAGCATCCCAGTCTAGGGGATGCTCACTGTCGATTTCCATCCATATTTCGTGCAGAAGATGGATCTTACTCTCCCTCCTCAATTCTAGGTGATGAGGTGTGTATGATGAGAGGAGCTATCTTCTCCTATCTTGAGGAAGCTGGCTTCCTCAATCTGCTATAGTGTTATTGTGTGTTGTTTTATAAGGTTATTTCGATATTTGTACTGGCTGTGATGGTTCATATGTCTGCCCCCCCTCCCCTCCCCCGCAGCAATGACCTTTGATGTTACGCTGCCAGGACCTTGAAGTGAAATCATTCAATCCCCTATACCACCTACTACACATATCAAAAGAAAGATTCTGGGATGACTTGATATGTGTGATACGTGGTATGGGGGATGACGAGACAGTAGTTTTGGAAGGAAGCATAAATAGCTGTGTGGGTAATGCAGCCCAAGGATATGAAGGACTACATGGGGGATGCACACATGGCATGAGGAATGTGGAAGGGGAAAGGATACTCAAATCTGGGAAGGCAATGAACATGATTGTATGCAACTCACACTTTACGAAAAAAGGAAGTAGGTTGATTACATATGAGTGTGGGGAAAACAGTAACCAGATTATCTATTTCCTAGTCAGGAGGGCTGATAGGAAGTTGGTGCAGGATGTTAAAGTTATAGAGAAATAAGAATGTGTGCAGCAACACAAATTGCTTATATGTGATTTGGTGCTGAAGGAGCAGGTGGTGAAGAAGAGGACCTATGCACCTAGGAGAAAAATAAAGTTATAACTCTACTATCCGGATGCCCAATACTCGGACATCCAACTGTCCAGACACTGTTGGCTTGGGTGTTCGGAACACAAAAATTCCCCCAAAATGCAAAAACCTGAAAAAAATCCAAGTACAGTAAAACCTCGATATAACGGACATCAGTAGACTGGAATTCGCTTTTATCGGACTCGAGGACCTACCGGACTAAACTCCTATATATCGGAAAAGTCTGATATGGCCAGAAAGCAGTCCAGACTGCCTGACAACTTCAGCTATGTTCACCACAATAAGACAAGTAAAAGACATGTTTTTCAGTGCACAGTACAGTATTATTATACCATTTGATTAATGTAGTGAAGGTATAACACAGTACAATACTGCAATGGTGGTGAAAACCACTGATGCAATCCGGACTAATGTCTGATATATCGGAAAAAGTCCGGATTAGCAGGGGTAAGTCCGGATGTCGCTTTTATCGGAAAATCGCATATTTCGGCTGGCCTGAGCCCCAATTAGTCCGTTATAGTGAGGTCTTACTGTATTTTTGAACCGCAAGTTTGAATTTGGCATGTGGCGCTGAACAGCTGTGTTTACACGGGCTTCTCCCCCTCCCCAGGCTCCCCTTCCCCTCCCCCCAGTTCTCTCTCAACAGCCATCATGAGTAAACGGTTGTCGGGATGGCTGGCGGTAGTGTTCATTTTTGTTTAAAAAATCATAATTCACAGTGCTAAGGATTAAATGCGGTTCAACACTGGATTATCACCACTGTCAGAGCCTTAGAGGTGGAGTAATATTCATAACAACCACGACGGACATGTAAATACTGTACACTGTCAACTGCCAAATATTTTCCATAATCACCTCTAAATCCTCATTCTCTGGTTACATTTTATTAATTTCATGCTTTTGTGTCCCATATTTTTTTTTTTTTTTTTTTTTGTGTCCGACTCTGGGCATAGGCTTTACAGCCTGCAATCAAGGCCCAGCCGTCCTCCTACATACCATACACCTCTACATGTCACCACTTCGGCGCTAACACCCACCGTCCATATTGAATACATGCTAGGGCTGTCTCATACAGGACTGGTGTATTGGTATTAGCGGGGTTATTTTTATGACATGTCGGCGGGTCTTCTGGTAGATCAGTAAAGCCTGATTTAATGAAATTCAAATCCTTAAACTGTTCCCTGCCCCAGCGAGGATTCGAACCTGGGTCCCTCGGGACTGCAAGCCAACTCTCTACCGATCGAGCTACCGCCTCCCCAAATATTTGAGTGCATAGGCTGTGAAAAAGGTGATTTTCATGTCTGTTACCTACGTTCACTATGTTGTCAGCTGGTAGTAGTAGTAGTAGTTGTTCCCTAGGCAGTCTGGCTGAGCAGCCCCGAGTCCCTAAGGAAGGCCATGGTCGAGACTGGGCTTCCCCACAGAGTTCTCAAGGAGTGTATGTTGTGTTGTTGGTGTAGGTGATTGTGTGCAATGCATTCATCCATGATGTGCTTAATAGTATGGGGTGCTGTGTTACATCCTGGACAGGCATCAGCAACAGAGTCATCCAGCCACTTTTGATAATTTAAGAGGGCTGGATGATGCCCATATCTCAGCCTGGCCAGGTGGACCCTGTCCTCATGAGGGAGATACGATTTAGAAGGGTGGATATCAGGAGGCCATGCATGCAGCTGTGTGTTGTCTTTAAGTGACTGAATGGAATGGTGTGTGATTTGAGTATGAATATGCTTCTGGAAGCTTGTCTGAGGCAGGCAGGGGGGAAGAAATGATAGAATTTGTCTATGATATCATGTGCTAGATGTTGTTTTGATGTTCCTTGGTGTGTGTCGATGTGCTGCTATGTATTGTAGTAGATGTTGTGGGTTTGTGGAGGCTGCAGTGAGAATTTGGGTGCCTCTCATGTCTAGACGATTCCGGTGCTATTCCTCCATCAC
>JAGKTI010043007.1:0-10029 GCA_018397915.1 Birgus latro
CTTCCGATCTGTTAAGCAGCTACCGCTGGGATAAAACACATTTTGTCAATATATAATAAAGTGTCTAAAGTTTCTCCCTCTCATTATAACCTGTTGGTTTTTACTCATCGACCTGTCTATACAGACACCAATATGAACGTGTTGCTTAATTATCAAGCTAAATGACCACACATACTAGATAAAAATAGAACCTTAGCAAAGTCAGCAGTGATGCTTCTGCATCTATATGCTACTTTAGTACTGTACTTGTTTGTATACTTCCATTCGACTCTCTGTCTGTCTGTCTCTCTCTCTGTTAGAGTAGAAGTGAGAGGCATGAAAAGAAACGAAGACAAACAATAAATTGGGGTCAGCAGTCAAATGAGCAGAGGGGTGTCTAGGGAGGGGAAAACAGATAGGTAGGGAGAAAGGAGAGGAAAGCAGGTTATTGTTGGTGTCCCTGTAGATCAGCTCCAGTCTAGCCGAGGAAACACACCAGCCGTAGGCAAGCAAATGCCCCTGCAGGGTCGTCTGGTACAGTGAACTGATGCCCCTTCGCGGCTGATATCGCTTCGCTACAGCGAGGTGCGAGGAATAGTGTGGGTGAATGGTGCCTGGATGGATTCGGCATTTGCATCTTTCCACCCAGTTAACAGGGACTCTAGTAGGCTCCACTTCACCCCGTAACTTAATTATATGCTTACCGTGCAGCGCTGTAAATTGTTTCTTGGGTCACAAGAAACCATGAAGCTAGTCACTCATTACTGAGCCACCTGCAAGGAGGGAAGAGTAATAAAATATGGCAGGAAGGAAAGAGTGAAGTAGGATGAGAGGAGGGGAGACGCAGTGATAGAAAGAGAAAGCAGAAGGAAGAAATAAGTAGCGCTAAATCAAGGGAGTGGGTGACGGAAGGGAGCATAATAATACAGAACAGAAAGGTAGGGAGCAAAGATAGAGAGGGAGGTATGGAACAGAGAGAGGAAGGCAGGTAGGGGGCAAAGAGAGGAAGGCAGGTGGGGTGCAAAGAGAGCAAGGCAGGTAGAGAGTAAAGAATGGAAGACAGGTAGGGTGTAAAGAAAGGGCGGCAGATAGGAGACAAAAAGAGAAAGTAAGGTAGGGAGCAATTAGAAAGTAAGCAGGGAGGGGGCAAGGAGGGGAGAGGAGAGGAGACTGGGAACAAGAAAGGAAAGCAGTCAGGGAGCAAAGAGGTGAAAACAAGTAGGGAGCAAAAAGCAAATAGGAAGGTAGTGAGCTTAGAGAGGAGCTCAAATAAGGAGCAAGGAGAGGAAAGCAGGTAGGAAGGACAAAGAAAATAGGCAGGCGGGGAGCAAGGAGTAAAACCTCGACTAAGATTTATTATACAAACTGAAAGTTCCCAAGCAGAGGGAGAGAAGAACCCAGTAAAGAGGAATCTGAGATTAGGCGATCTGAAAGCAATGAGAGGGAAGGGTGAAACATCATGTATGTAGCAAATACGATAGAAGGAGAACAGACAGAAGGAGGGAAGAAACACTAAACAAGGTACGAGAGAAAGTGAGGAAGTAAAGAACATAAAAAATAATCTAGAGAGCAAAGGATGCAGAGTTTAGATAAGGGACAGGGAGCGGGTGATGGTTGAGGAGCAAAAACCTGGAGGGAACAAACTGAAGGAACAAAGAAACATAAGGAAGCAAGGTGAGGTAGTAGGGTGAGGGAAAGAAGAGGGTTGATGGAGCAGGATAAGAGAGAACATAGGGTGAGAGAGTAAAGTGAGGGAGAGGGTGTTGAAGTGGAGAAGGGAAAGCAGTGAAGGAGAGGCTCAGATTATATGGAGTTAAGGAAGAGGGAAATTAGTAAGCAGTGATTTTATGCTTCAGGGAAAGGGTGACGATTGACGATTTAGGGAGTACTGGGAGTGAATAAGGTGAAGAAGTGAGAATTAAGAAGTAAGGAGAAAATGAGGAATAAACAGAAGGGAAAGGAAAATGTTAGGTATGAGGGAGAGAGGGAAGAAAGGAAAGGGTGAAGAGGAGAGAGCTGAGGACTCATTGAGAAAAAGGTGAGAAAACAAGGTAAGGAGAAGAGTGTTAGGGAGTAGTGAAGCGAAGATGAGAGAGGGAGGGAATTAAAAGAGCAAATAGGGAGAGATGAGACAAGAGAATAAGAAGTAGAGTGTTACAGGGCAGGGTTAGGGGAAGTGTAGGAAGTGATGAGAAAGAGTAAGGTGAAGGAGAAGGGAGTAAGGGAAATGAGCATAGGGTAAGAGGGACAGATCTAGAGAACAGAAAATGAATGATGGAGGAAGAGAATTGATATGGACGATTTTAGGAAGCAAAGAAAAATGGATGATAGACCAGCGAAAGAAAAGTATATTAGGAACAGGATGAGGAGGCTGGTGAGGGACAGTGTGAGGGGGCAGGATGAGGGGGCAGGGTGAGGGGGCAGGTGAGGGGGCAGGTGAGGGGCAGATTAAGGGCAAGGTTAGGGGAAAAGGTGAGGGGAAAGGGTGAGGGGACAGGGTGAGGGAGAGGGGTGAAGGGTAAGTTTTTTTTTTTTTGTGTCCGACTTTGGGCATAGGCTTCATAGCCTGCTATCAAGGCCCAGCAGTCCTCCTACACACCATACACCTCTACATGTTAGGTGATCAGCAGGGTGAGGAAACAGAGTGATGGAACATGGTAATGGGGTATGGTGTGGGGCAGGGGGAAGGGGAAGGTGAGGGGCACGTGAAGGGCAGGGTGAGGGGAAAGGGTAAGAGGACAGTGTGAGGGGACAGGTGAAGGGCCTTGTGAGGGGGCAGGGTGAGGGGCAGGGTGAAGAGGCAATGTAAGAAAGCATGGTGAGGGAAGTGGTGAAGGAGTTGTTATTGTTGTTGTTCTGCCACGCCAGTCTGTGTGACTGAGCAGACCCAACAACTGCAGGCAAACAACAGTCTGCAGCTCCGTCCCGTGCAGTGGCCCGATGTTTCTATGGGGCTGAACGCACCTTGCCACAGCGAGGCTCGGGGATTAATGTGGAGGTTTGGATCCTAGGTGGACGCCGCAATTGCGTCTCCACTCAGTTAACACAAATTTCATAGTAGGATCTATGTCATCCTGTTATTAACCGTCCCCGCCCTGGAGGGGCTCGGGGGCGGGTATTGTTTTCACTTGATTTGTTTTTTGTCTGTTTGTCTGTCCGTCTGTCTGTTAACAACTTTACGCGAAATTTACTGGTGCAATTTTGACCAAAATTACAGGAAAAATGGGCTATGACCTTCTGATCACCTGATTAAATTTTGGGCCAAACCGGGCGAAGACCCAGACTGTAGGCTCAAAAAATTTAAAAAAGAAAAGTGAAAAAAAATCGTTTTCTCGCCATAACTCCTTTCAAATTCGTCATATCGACATGAAACCAAAATCTAAAGGTTCATCTTTCAAATCTGCATCCTGTAACATGCCTCAGTACATCACCTGGTCACCTCCCAGTTACCGTTAGGAGGTCAGTGTCAGGTGGGTCGGGCCTAAAATTTCAAATGGGCATAAAATCGTCAATTTTCATCCTATTTACTCCAAATTTGAGATGTGACGTCTTTGGCTAGATATCATGTTGTGTTTATACGTAAGCACTAAAGTGACTGCCGGGGAGGGGATTGCTGTGCCTTGGAAACTTGACACTCAGTGCAGAGCCACCTGAAGTGGAAGGAAAAGTAATAAATAGTGACAGAAAGGTTTGGGAAATAGGATGAGAAGATGACATATTCAGAAAAGGAGAATATACAAAAAGGAAGAAACAGGCAGCACTGCATCAAGTGAGTGGATGATGTGCTCACCCACCTACCACCTGGTGAGGGAGTAGGGCGAGGTAACATGATGGGGGTGAGGGAGCAGGGTGAGGGATTAAGGAGTGTGGTGAGGGATTAAGAAGTAGGGTGAGGGAGCAGGAAGAAGTACGGAGTAGGGTGTGGGAGCAGAGATGTGTGCAGGAGTGGGGTGAGGGAGCAAGGGGAGGGAGCATGGTTAGGGGACTATGGTCAGGGAGCAAGATAACAAAGTAGGATGATGGAACAGGGAGAGGTGAGGGAGAAGGAGGAGAGATCCGACTAAGGGAGTAAGATGAGTGAAGGAGCAGAGAATGGGAGCAAGGTGAGAGAACAGAGTGTCGGAACAGGAAGGGGTGAGGGAACAGGAGGGAGTGAGGGAACAGGGTGTTAGGGCAGAATGAGAGAGCAGAGAGAGAGAGAGAGAGAGAACAGGAAGAATGAGGGAGCAAGGTAAGCAAGCAAGGTGAGGGAGCAGTGTGACGGAGTATGTAGGTGGGAGGAACAAGGTGAGGTAGCACGAAGGGGTAAGGAAGCAGGTGAGGAAGAAGGGAGAGGCGAAGGACAGGGTGATGGAGCAAAATGAGGGAGCACAGTATGGAAGCAGGGAGGAATGAGGGAGTAGGGTGAAAGGGCAGAGTGAGGAAGCCATGCAAAGAAGGTGACTGAGGATGCAGGGTGAGACACCAGGGAGCAGGGTGAGGATTTAGGGAGGGGTGGGGAAGCACAGTAGGAGGCAAGGTGAGGGAACAGGAAGGGGTAAAGGAGAGGGATGAGGGAAAAGGAAGAAGTGTGAGAATAAGAGGAAGAAGTGAAGGAGGTGAGGGAGGAGGGAGACGCCTCACACTAACAGGGAGCTCCGGGTTGCATCTGGAAGCACAATAAAGGAAAATGAGATTGCTTGCCCTGGCTGCCTGGACGGCCATCTCACCCCCTCACTTCTCACACCCACTCAACCACCTATGCCACCAGCATACCTTAGATCCCCATACCTTAACTCACATACCATTCCCTTAACTCCTAGACCCAGTCCTTAAACCCCAGAATCCTCTCTTATCCCCTTAAGTCCTACTTTTACCCCTAGACCCTTCCCCTGACCATCAGAGTCCTCGCTTGGCTCCTCCCTGAACTTCTAGACTCCGCGTGTTTTTTCCGAACAATTATTGCTCTAAATCCATCCCTTTAATACAGACCTCCTTTATCTTTACTAACTTAACCCAAACTTTCTTAATTCTTAACCCATCATGTAGTTAACCCTGACTCCCTTAGCGGGTACTAGTTTAGCTCTTAATACTCGCTCCCTTAACCCTCACTCCCCTTAACCTTTAACCCCCACTGCCATTAACCCTTAACCCCCACTCCCCTTAACCCTTAACCCCCACTGCCATTATCCCTTAACCCCCACTACCCTTAACCCTTAACCCCCACTCCCCTTAACCCTTAACCCCCACTCCCCTTAACCCTTAACCCCTACTGCCATTAACCCTTAACCCCCACTACCCTTAACCCTTAACCCCCACTGCCATTAACCCTTAACCCCCACTACCCTTAACCCTTAACCCCCACTGCCATTAACCCTTAACCCCCACTCCCCTTAACCCTTAACCCCTACTGCCATTATCCCTTAACCCCCACTACCCTTAACCCTTAACCTCCACTGCCATTAACCCTTAACCACCACTCCCCTTAACCCTTAACCCCCCTCCCCTTAACCCTTGACCCCCACTCCCCTTAACCCTTGACCCCCACTCAGTTAACATACTTATCATTAACACTGCCTCTTCACTTCAGTCCAATGATAATTTTTATTGTACTGTATATGCTACGACCATATTTTATGCAGCTTTGAAGAAACTTATCCAACACGTGGGGATACAGATAACTTTCATTTGTTCTTTAAATTCGGGAGATGTATCCTGAAATGAATAAAGCTATTGAGTAATCATATTGAGGTGTTGCTAATCTCGTCCACTCATTTAAAATTTTTCTTCCAATACAACTTACTTTGTCCGTTGACACTTTATCTCTCTCATTACGATGTCTTCATTTTTTTTTTCCAGCTACCTCCGAACAATTGGAGGAGGCGGTGGCTCAATCGGTAGAGAGGTGGCCTGCAGTCCTAATGGACCCAGGTTCAAATCCCCGCTGGGGCAGGGAACAGTTTAATTATTTGAATTTCATTAAATCAGGCTTTACTGATCTACCAGAAGACCCGCCGACATGTCGTAAAAATACCCTCGCTAATACCAATACACCAGTCCTGTATGAGACAGCCCTAGCATATTTTCAGTATGGATGGTGGGTGTTAGTGCCGAAGTGGTGACATGTAGAGGTGTATGATATGTAGGAGGACTGCTGGGCCTTGATAGCAGGCTGTGAAGCCTATGCCCAGAGTTGGATACATAAAACAAAAAATATTCGGATTAAGAAGACTCTGTAAGTGCTAAGCACTCCAATCTCGTAATCCCTGATATCCCTTCCCCCGATTTACTATTTTTACATTCACCATAATTATTTGAGAACCTTGCTCAGTGGTGTCTCATTCTGTTCTTAATTAAGGATGAAGGCCTCTTCCATCCTTTTCCACTCTGACCTTTTGACTGTTATAAAAAAAATTCACTAGCCAACACTTAGCTACTAAATAAGTACCTAGCACCTCTGCCTATTTACTGGCTCAGTTTAACTAATTAACCCATGAATTTCTTGTGACTGCTTAAGCAATGCATTATTCTCTCCGACAAGGAGAGTATGTTTTCACCACTGTTTGTTGGTATATTAGTTTGTTTGTCTGTTGGTTGGAATACTCAAAAAATAAAAGAGAGATTTGGACCAACTTTGGTGTGTGGATATGTCATGTCCTAGAGAACAATCGATTAACTTTTGGGACAGATCTGGGTCGTATTACAAATTCTGGATCCGGAAAACATATTTTCCGAAACCCTAATGAAGAATGAGAGAGAGAGAAAAAAACTAACCCATTATGAAGAGTGGTTTGGAAATTACGTTGCCCTTCTAGGAGAGATGGGCTCCACTGAGTGCCCCTCTAGTTTTCTTTGCATTCTAAATTCTGTAGATTTCTCTTACCCCTTTCCTCAACAGTTTACTATCTCTGTCGCCCCTTCATCTCCTGAAGCCCGGTTGCTCTTCAGTTGCTTAATTCTTCCAGTCACAAATTTTCATGGTCATCACTTTGATTTTAAACGATCAGAAAGGTTGTAATGTTTTAATTTGTACTAATCACTGAAGATTTTGCTCATCGTATATTCCATTATAACTTCCTCAGCAATCTAAATATTATCTAGTTTATTATTTTAGAGTTCAAATATCGATTCATCAATTAGCCCGTGGAGGTCCTGATGCATTTAATCTCATACTTTTCTGGGTCCTAATAACTTCATGCACTTCTTTCCCCTCCAGCTCTTTAGAAGGCTCTCCTCACCCACTTGAGTCACCCATACTAGCCCATCCACCACCATAATTTCTTCCAAGCTAATGTTACTCACTTCGCTTCAGTCCGGTAGACTCACCCCCCTTCAGATCCTGCTAACAGCTCACATACTGTATACACGCTCCATCCGACCCTCAAAACTCTTTATCGCCTCCTACACCCGTTTATCAACGTGCGCTCATTCCACCGCCTCTCACATCCTCTCACTTATCGTATATTCGTACTGCTCTACGTCACTCACACCGGCAATATTACTCGTATTCTATGTCACCTCAATATCCTTTCACCCACCCTGTCTCTCCGTTGCCTCCCGTACGCACTCCCACCCACCCACTCTCATTCTCTCCATCCTCTCCCACATCCACTCAGCCACCCTCAGTCTTCCCATCCTTTCCCACACCCACCCTTAGTCTCCCCATCCTCTCCCACATCCACTCTCAGTCTTTACATCTTTTCCTACACTCACACACCCAGTCTCATTCTCTCTGTGCTCTCATACCCACCCATCCACCCTCAGTCTCCCCCTCCGCTCCTATATCCTCCCATCCACCCTCAGTCTCCCCATCCTCTCTCATATCCTCCCATCCAGCCTGTCTCCCCACGCTCTCCCACACCCACACCCACTCATCCACCCTCTGCTTCCCCATCCTCTCCTATACCCACCCATCCACCCTCAGTCTCCCCATCCTCTCCCACACCCACCCTCTGATACTCCACGCCAGCTCCACACCCACTCCTCGTCCACACATTTTCTTTGTCACATCACACCCACTCACCTCTTTTGGTCTCCCATGGTTATGTCTTCAGGATTTTAATATAAGCTTACAGGAAACCTCAAGCGGGGGCCCCGGGAGCCAGTGGTTTTATTACACAGGATCTTACACAACGTTACGAGATCATATTTTTCTTTACTCATTTCCTTTTCATCTTTATCTAATCTCCAGCCATCTTTCTCCATTGTCATCTTTAATTTTATTTTTCGTTTTTCTTGTGTTCTTGCAGTCCGGTTTTAAATACCTCTAAATTAGTATTATCATTGTCCTAGTTTCTTCCCTACCTATTTTCCCTCCACTCTTTTCTTCCCACCTCGCACCCTATTTCTCCCCTCCCCCTCCCTTCCTCTTTCACCCCCTCCTCCTCAACCCACCCTCGACCTCACCTCCCCCGCCGCATGCTAATACAAGCAGTGTTGGTCACAAGACTCCTCCCCCCCTCCTTCCTCTCTTCTTCCTGCCTCTCCTACTTTCTCTATGCCTATGTTCGTCTCTATTACTTTTACTTTCTCTTCCTTTTTCTATTACATTTCAGCCAATGTGTTGTCTTGTGCTGAGGGTGATACTGGAATTGATTATTACCTCTATAATTTCCTCAGGCCTGGGGCATCATAACCTGCATGTTTTATTATTGCTACCACTAGAGAATTTTATTGAACTTGGTGGAGCACCTTTACAATGAAGTGTTTACTATGGTGAATAATATCGTCTGGTCGTAGCAAGAATATAATCAAAAGGGCGTCTTTGTACTGAGGGGTGAAAAACAGGAAGCCACTTGTAAGTTGAATAAAATCGTCCGGCGGAAATTTCTAGGCAAGTGACATCTTTGGTATCAAGGAACAGGTGGTATGTTTGGTTTGCCTCACCCTGCCTTACATCAAGTACTGGTATGTCCTGGTGTTGCTTCATGGCAGTGTATGTGGATAGGCTGGTTCATTAGCAGCGTTACACATCAACTCAATCCATATTCAAAAGGTGTAACTCACAGTCACATCAAGGTCTGTCCCCACCTGTTTCTGGAATTATAAAAGAGCAGCTACAAATGCTAAAAGATGTGTAATTATGTTTTCAGCTACCTTCGTGCAGCGTATATATAAATCTGTCTATCTGTCTATCTATCTATCTATATCTATCTATCTGTCTATCTACCTATCTATCTATCTATATCTATCTATATATCTATCTATACATGTATTGATTTTTTGTATCTTTGAATATACAGTATGTATGTCTTTGTTAAAAATGCTTTAGTCATCGTGTATTCTGACTGTAAATTTTGTGACTGAGCATTCGACATACCGGTACAATAATTCCATGATTCAAAAGTGGTTTTGTATTGTTAAACTACGATGGAGCTGGTATTACTGTCTACTAGTGAATTGAATGACTGGCACTAAACAGTAAAAAGTAGAAGGATCATGGGGTATTTACAATACTGGACACTACGTTTGCCATCATGAAATGCAGGCATTTAGGAGCAAGGTGAAATGAAGGCTTGTGTTTGGCTACATTTTAGCAGCTATGGCTCGTTTACTTTTACTTGACAAAGATCCCTAACTCATTTCTGTTCTGTTGATGGACGTTTGTATTAAGAATGGCAGGTCATTTTAACTAGTAACCCAAGGGATTCACTCCTACCTCATGAACTAAAGCTTTATTGAATTTCATGCAACACTGACTTAATACTCAAGTTGTGGGAGAACAGTTTCCATCAACCGACTATAGGTTGCTGTTTCTATCTTTTCAGGTGTACCAACTACGGGGCATCAGCGATTGCTTGTATACAGCGAATATCCTTTCTATGAATACATTCATTCTTGAGAAAATATTATATAATAAGTCATACAACATGCTTCAGATGAAGTTACGAATTATAGGCTAACGATTAATGAATAATATTGTGGAATTACTTTGCAACACTTGGTCATGATGTTGATTTGTTATTACCGCTCAGTCCAAAGAGGTCAAGATATTTCTGTGTCTATTTCAGTCAGCAAGGTATCCACTGCAGGGTATGTCCTTAAACGAAAAATGACTGCCAAAATTCACCT
>JAGKTI010043008.1:0-10029 GCA_018397915.1 Birgus latro
AAAAAGAAGTAGATAAAGCCAAATGGAACGGGCAGAATGATATATATATATTTTTTTTTTCAGTTGAATGTATTTTTAATCACTGGATTAGAACGGAGGGAGGTAGAGAAAGCTTTGACCTTAGCAGGACTATTTTATAAGCTGATGATGGTGATCTAGGAAGGTAAAGGTAGGTTAAGAATCAGTTGGAGGAAAAAAAAAAACACTTCTCTCTGAATATTGTTCATCGACACTTTAAATCAGAGAGAAGCTTAGATGTAAAATAGCAAAAAGAACTTGAGAAAAAAATCTAACGATGCAACAGGTACTGACGACCGAGGATAAATAATATACCACGAATCACGAAGTGTAAAATAATGAGTCTGAAAAAGCAGTGGCTGCTTCTGTATCCTGCTTGTCAATATTGGATCCGTTTTTCAGAAATATTAACTGCACTGCCACTAAATTATTTTGTGAAAATGAGTACATCTACTATATAGATCGAGCTGATCATATACTATTAAAGTTGGCAGCAAAGAGTGTTCCTTTTATAATAGATGCAGGAGCATCTCGAGGAAGAACCCTCCCCGTCTGTCATTTATGTCTTGCGGAAACCAGCAACTCCAGCTTCACAACCACAAACTCTAGTGAATCCCCAGAATAGGGCGCTGAATCTCCTTCATTTTTCTGGATGAATTTTACTTGATGCTGAATGACCATTAACTAAATATCACGGCCTCACGCCTTTATTTGTGGACTGATTTGCTTGAAAATTAATGTGAATGTACTGTACCAGCGCCAATTACCTGAAGACTTCTTTCTCAGATTTTCATTTTAGACCTACATATTGCTTTCAGAGCAAAGGAGTGAAAAGGACGTGCAGGTACCTTCCAAAGGACGAGCTCTGAATCACCAACGCAAAAAAATAAATAAATAATAATGAAAATGTCATTCTTAGGTCGAGCCAAATGCAAAAGCCGATTCGCCTCCCATGGCTCTTCTCGATGATGGATTCATAGATGCCTGAATGAAATGTACTGGACAAAGATGCATATTAATTTCTGCGGATAAATGATGATATGGGCCTCAGTCTACTACGACACATTCAAGCATCTGTGAATCCAGCACAGAAAGAGGCAGGAGAGGCAAACGGACTTGAGTACTTGAGAGTACTATCCATTTATGGACAGGTATCCATCACGATTATTTCAACTTAATACTGAAAGATTGAGTATTTTCTGGTTGGAGAACAGGTTATGAAATATGCAAATAGCACACTCATATTCTGATGTGTTGAACAGAATGGAGGAGGTAAGGACTGTATTTCTAGAGCTGACATGTCACTGAAGAGGTGTGATTATTTCTTCTTATAAAACATCAATTCTTTATTTTCATGAATCACTAGATGATTAAAAATCCCTAGAAGTTTCTGTATTCCTAGATCTGACGTATGTCGTCGAAGAGGTGTGATTATTTCTTCAAACAATGCATCCATTTTCCGCATTCATAAATCACTCGATGATCGCAGATGTGTAGAGATTTCTATCACTATCAGGGTCGTGAGATACAAAGCAATAATTAGAGCAAATTTCATTACTGCTGTGGTGAACTCCACTGGAAATGTAGCAGTTAAGGGAGTAATTATTGCAATCGCCAACACGTAAGACTGCCAATACTAGCGACTAACTACCTGCATCGGCACGAACTGCTTGTTTCTTGTCATTAAAATTGTTCGGCGTCAGTTCTAATTGGCGTAAACACCACGCATGGCTGCTCTCGACAAACGATCATGGCGCCAGCTACTCGGAAATAACATAATGATCAACACAATGCGGATTCCTCGCCATTATTCCTCACATGAGTCAGGAAGCTTTCAGTATTTTATTTCATTTACAGTCAGGTGATTTTGTTCAGCTGAGGATGAGTTACACGAGCCTGAGTTCTAATGATGATATCATTAACCCTCTCATGGCTGGGATAACTCTAGTATTCTGTTCCGGCTAAAGTCAGACGATTTTATTCAGCTAAGAGTAAAGATAGTTCCCTGAGAGTTTGAAAGGCGAGTGTGAACACAGTTGCCTGAGAGTGTTAATAATGGTACCATTAACCCTGCCGTGGTTGGGATAGGTCTGGTATTTTTTATTATCATATTTTTTTTTTAGATAAGCCTGAGGATTTTGTTTCGTTGCTAGTATAAAAAGAGCCTGAGAATATAAACTGTATTCTTGCTTTCAGAAAAGGTTCATCCTTTCGTACATTTTTGTTTGTTTGTTTCGGTTTTCCTCGGTGTACTGTGACGTGGCGGGTCAAGTTACGAGAGTGGACGAACACCAAGACCAATCTGCCTGACGCCACAATCTGCAGCGCGATTGTTACTATTTAGTTCACTGTTTAGAACCCTGTCTGTTTCTACCAGTTGGCCGCAGGTCGCAGTACACTAATAAAATGTCTGGACAACACGATATTTCTCATTAGGGGAGCGCCATGGTCCCGGCTCGTTAGTGATTACTTCTTAAGGGGAGAGTTTTTATATGGCCGGTACCTGAGCATGATTGGAAGGTGGTTATTTTCTTAATCTTCTCGGGTAAGGACTTGGACCCGATAGCTCGGTCGTGCACTGAGTTCTACAGTACAACCACATATAATATAATGTAAGTATTAATTGAAATTTCAATCCAGTTGCCTCCTGAGGAACTGATATCCTGTTCAGTTGGTTTTTGCAGCCATAAGGTTCACTGCTAATAACGATAAATTATCTTGGCAATCAGTGGTAGAAAGTTTCAGGGAAGTATTTTCGAGTTATATCAATTTGTATCGTCAAACTGCCAAGCGTACTTCACTGAAGCTCCCAAGAGAATGTTGCCTAGCACTATGAGGAGGCGGGGTTCTTCAAGGACTCGAGCAATGATACATATAAATAGAATGTGTTTCTGGGCATTGTATATCTTAACTCTTTTACTTTGATGACTCATTTTATTTTCTGTTCCTCCCTTCTCCAGACGATTATATTCAGCTTCAGAGACATTTTTTAGATGGAGGGGTTAGGTATGGCCTTCACTGATATGTGCAGTAAGAGAGGTCTTTCCAAGTCTAAATATTCGTATAATCGTCTGGAAGTAGTTCGCTTAAAAGAAAACAAAAGTCATCTTGGCGAATGGGTTAGACTTAGAAATTTACTGTAAATTTTGGTAGTTGATGCATATTCGAAACTTTTATTATGGCTAATGCCCGATGCTATTAAGCAGCTAAAGATCGGTCAGTTCAAGGAATTTGACCAAGGACTGGCACACATTTATCATGAATTGCCAAATATTATTGATGAATAATATCAAAATGCATTGAGCATCGCCTACTTAAAATCCAGTCGGTAAGTCTGTCTAGATGAAACAGAACATCCATTTGCGGTAATGAAAACTTGATGCTCGTGTTATCAAAACGGTGTCACCAACTACCAGACCATTCCACAGCAGCAGAATGGCTCCTAACATTATTCTAGCACTGTTAACGATGCCTTAGAGAGCAGTCAGTGTCTGGTGAGTGGAGGGTGAGTTGTGGTGTGTGGGGTAATGACGCTAAGGTGTTGTGGCGGGCGGGGAGTACGGGCTCTCACACCGCACCACCCTGACCACCGGACCATGACGCTGAGGGGGCGCGCCCGCTCACTCAGGTGCTTTTCTCTCTCATTTATCAGCGCTCAGGAAATTATCATCTGTGCGTGTTGCTCCACACATTTGCAACGCATCACAAAATAAGATAATGTGCTGTACTGTACAATAACACATCGCAGTATTTATTAGTGATTAATCATTCCGTCGTGACATAGCGGTGGAGCTCTCTCTCTCTCTCTCTCTCCCTCTCTCTCTCTCTCTCTCTCTCTCTCTCTCTCTCTCTGGAGATAAAAGACATGATATCAAAGCGTGTACGGAGAAGTACTGAAATTCTGGTATTCCGGGTTTATAACAACTCTATATATTCGCTTATTAAGACATGGCGCTGGTACAATATAAAGCTAATAATGAGACAGGTATAACAAAATCTTGTTATAAGTATAATATGCTGTGAGGACCAAAGCGGTGTACTCCTTGTCGTAAATTAATGTATTCTCAAAAGTCGCTAATGGTAACAGACAAACAATATATGATTCATGATTCGTTTTTCCCTTAGAAAATTTATTATTCTCTTGTTGTCTCACATAACGTTTTAAATATCGTTAGAAGTGTATTATAGATAAGAAGAAATTAATGGAAATATAAATATGCCCCCATATATGCAGACTAAAAATGCAGGTATCTTGGCCACGTCCCTATTGAGCATTACTAGACCAGCAGCTGAACTGCCATTATACCACAGACAGCCTAGAGGGGCAGGAGCAGCGATATAATACCCTTTTAAAGATGCTGTTTGGAGTCTCTATGCCCAGTGGAGATCTCAATTTGTTATCGTGCAACAACGTACAACCCGGACAATGGTACCCTAATGTCTGTCTCTTCATCTAAAGACCATCAGAGAGTCTCACTAACACTCGCGCGACATATGTTGGATTGCACCGGTTTTGTGAGGCCAACTACCATGTGATGTACCGGACCGGTCCTCCTTCTTTCATTCATTAAGAAAAACCAGTTTAATAAGCTCACATTGCACTCGGCTTCTCGAGAAAATATCTTTTCGTAAAACTTTTATTACAGTATTAAAGAACTGGTGTGCTATGGGTCAATCTATGATATTGATTTATATCTAAACTAGCTCTTCATCTTTCTCATTCCGTAGCTATATTCGAGCCCTTCGTACGTGTTCTCTTATTTCATTTATTTTTTTAAATATATTAAAAGTTGCTACAGCAAATACAGAATAGTCTTCCTATTGACGTAGGATCCCATTTGTTCCCAGTACATCGCTCTTTCAGAGGTCTTCTTAGCTATTCCTACAGCCTTCACTTTATCATGGTTAGTCCGTTACTGGTCTACTTGAGAGGGGAATAGATAACTCATCACGTTTGCAGAGGATATCTGGGAAGGAGACTGACATAGGATAGAGCCCATTGTCTCGCAACTCCCAACCCCTTCGGATTAAGAGGCAGTCCCTCTGCCGGCCATGTTACCGATATGCCTTCATATGATGCCAATTGTATAGTCGTGATTATCACACTTTCAGCTACTGTATGATGTCATAACAAAGCAAAGTAGGTGTCTCATTCCATCACAGACTTCTATTATAATGTTAGTTTACACCACCTCAACAAAGAAAAGTGGAACGAAAAAAAGTAATAACCGGAGATTTTACTCGTCACTGAGTGGGCGGCCTATCGGAGGAACTAAGATGAAGGAATGAAGAAATAACTGTCATTAAAATAAGCCGCAATGCAGAATCTGGTGTCTTATGTGGTAACAAATATCCATTTAAGTGCTACAGACAGTTGGTTAGTTAATGTACTTATTCATATTGGTACAATAATTCAGAACCAGTGGGTTTATGCTTCATATCTAATTATTTCAATACCTCTGTCCAGTGATATTTTAAGCCCACTATTTGAAACATATGTGGCTGAGTTCCTATAATGCGCGTCTGCAGTTTGTGTCCTGCTTCCAGCTATGAGGTTTAGTCAAGGTAAGGAAGTTTTAAATACTTATAGTATGGTAGAATTTTATCATCCTGGTTATGTACCTTGCAATGGGAGACGAATTTAACCAAGATTCAGGAGAAGGCGTTTCATCATACACAGATATAGATGTGTCTGCAAGCATCAAGGCCTCCCTTTGTTATATGTTAAGGCAACTGAATACATACCATTCTAAGCATGGACTCATACAAATCTCAGAATCCAGCGAACACGATTAAGTCACGTATATCTATATCAGCGAGAATTCCTAACATATTCCAAAGTTAAATCCAAATTATAGGGGTGCTGATAACGCCTGTGTGCCGGAGCGATCTCATAGCGCAAGCAATCACCTTCACTTCTTGAATCAGGCGACCTACTCTGTTGGCTTATTCTTCCTAATTCCAAGCTCTTTTATTTGTCTCAGGATATATATCTAATAGTGAAAGAGTGAGTGAAAGCTGTTACAAACCCTTCAGTTCCAAGGGTATCTACTAAGTTCAATAAAATCGTCTTGAGGTAGCATGAATGAAATGTATTATAAAATTTCCTCATCTGTTTGAAGCAGTCAGATGAAAAGATACCATTGCAACATTTTATGTCAGAGTATCTTGTTTTTATTATTATTCTATAATGTGGTGACTGCGAAAAGTTCCAATGTGGGAGGCGTGTCATACGAAAGAACCACGAATGTGCAACTGCTTTCAGCCTCCACTGTCTTCCTCCATTATTTCATTTGTGACCTCGCAACCTCTTCGCTGCAGTGGCTTCATTTACACTTTGTTTGTGCAGCTTGCAGGAAATTTTGTTCGGCTTCAGGAGCAATCATTATCGGCGAAATATTTACACACAATCTCCACTAATCCCTTCAGTCCAGTGAAGTCCTAGTTTGTTTTCCCTCATCTATCGGACGATTTCATTCATCTTAGGAAGGACTTTTCGTGATAAAGGGGTTAACCTTTTCGCTCTCGGGACTGTTCTCTAAGCTGAATACATCGTCATGGAAATACAAGAACATAACGAAAAGGCATCGTACTGAATGAATGAAGAAATTGCTGCAGCGTACTAAAGGAATAAATTGTGGCCGTATTTAACCACCTCATTATAAGAGTCTACACCTAAGCTGAGGATAATCTTGTGGTGATTGCAAGAATGGGATATGAAAGCCGTCCTCGTACCGATGGGGCCAACCTGCCGCACCTGACACGCTCCAGTCCCTGCCGCAATTACCCGAACCGATCATTTATTTTTTTTACCCATTAGCTATTGAAATCGATTCAACCTTCAGCCACGCGTCGCCCTCTTCTTGCGGTTAGGTGATTCGTCCTTGCTATCTGCCATCCGCCATTTTGTTTAGACGTCCAGTCGGGGACAAAAGTTCGTTTAGTACTTCACCTCCTGTTCCCACTTTCCTCTGGCGGCTGATAATCCAAAGCTGAGACAGGCTTCGTGTGTTTCCCTGCCCCAAGATGGTGCTCCCTGATATGATGCGTCTGGGAGGAAAATAACGGACAAGTCATCATTCTGTAGTAGACGCAGTGGCATAATAGGCGAACTTTTGTCCCTGACTGTGCCACACTCTTCTCCTGAAACTGTTATACCTTCAACCCGATTACTTATTATTTTTTAGTTTAGTCTAACTATCCTCAGACGATCCTATTCCGAATGCTATGGGCTTGCCGTATTGGGTAAGGTAAATATAGCCTTCATTATCCCCTTCACTAGAACAGATCTTACCTTATATGAATAACTTAGTCTTTATATGAGAAAAGAAAAATACAGGAAACGTCCTCTGGATTGAAGAGTAAATTCAAGGAACAACCCTTTTTTACCAGAGACTCTTGACTGGAGATTCTGCACTCTTGTCCTGAAACTCTTGATTTCTTTCTTCAGGAACTTATGCATCCTGATGAATCGTGTATGAATATTCTGCGACTGAATGCCATTTTATATTTCGAATGTTTTTACTGGATATGTCATATTCAAGTTCTGATACTATCGAAATCTCGTTCCAGGAATCTATATTTAGAAGTGCAGAGCGTATGGGTATCCTGCAAGTGAAGGTCAATTTTTATTTTCTTTTATTTTTTTGCTTATCGCTGTTATCCTTCTTCCCTCAGTGTATTCCACTCACGTACAGCCTATGTAGTACTCTGCAGAACCTGATATTGAAGCCTCCTAACAGTTCTAATCATATATATAATAATTTGAGTCTTTCATTATTTAAGGATACCGAACTGATTAATGTATAGCCTTTATATATTTTGCCCTACTCTTAATATGGTTGTCTTCATCAAGTATCCTCGAGAAAAAAAAAAAAAAAAGATGGAATTAAGATATTTGCATGGCACAAAAACTGGGCTGACTCGGATGGAGGCTATTGCAACATGGATCAAAGGGTTAAACTTAATGGTTATTTGTCCCAGTGACTTTTTCCTGCGCATTATTCGACACCACGGAGGGATAATTCAGCATCAGCCGTGCAACATTTAATTCTCAAACGCCTGTAAAATAAGATCATGTCCTTTGCGATGTCCACTAGTCTTCATATCCTCCTTCAATGCAAGGAAGAAAAAAATTGACAATATCATCGGCATAACCTTGATTTAGTTTCTAATATAGCATCCGTGACTGGGAGAAATGCTACTTTTTCCCCTGGCCCGGTACCATTCTTGCCAGAGGACATACGCAATGGAAAGCCCGTGGTGTCATCCCTCTGGTTGCGGAAACTTAACCTTGATTTATTTTTTAATAATGCAGTCGTGACCGAGAAAAATATTTCGGTTTTATTTTTCTCTTTGACCCAGTACCTGTCGTTCCAGATGGCATGCATAAATGAAAGCTCGTCCTATCCTGCCTGGGGTTGGGGAAACTTAACCTTCATTTTGTTTTTAATATAGCAGTCGTGATTGGGAGAAATACTATTCGATTTTATTTTCTTTTGGCGCAGTTCCACTTGTGCCAAGGGACATACACAAAGGAAAGCCCATCGTGTCCTGCCTGAGGTTGCGGAAATCAGGGGTCGTCATCAATCCTTCAGGCAGTCGGCGGCCTTCACAGTCATCAGGGAACACTCAACGTTATTGATTTTCTTATTCTTTTTTTTTTATCATGCATTGCAGAGCTTTGGCAGTATGACGGGATGGTCCCTGAGCGATATTCTAAGTGGCTTCGGATTTTCGTAACACCTCTTCCATAACGATTTATTTGAACAATAATGAGAAGCCATTCCTAGCTGGATAAATTCGACTTGTCACAGGAAGAATAAACTAATAGAACATATCCCATAATAAGCTAATAAGAACGTCACTCAGGATAAACTAATAAGGACTTCACTCGGAGTAAATTAAAAAGGACGTCACCTGGAATAAAGGACGTCACTCAGGATAAACTAAAAAGGACGCCACTCAGGATAAAACTATAGTTGCCACTCAGGATAAATTGAAAAGGACGTCACCGGGAATAAAGGACGTCACTCAGGATAAACTAAAAAGGATGCCACTCAGGATAATCTAAAAAGGACGTCACCCGGAAATAAGGACGTCACTCAGGGTAAATGGAAAAGGACGTCACCCGTATTCAAGGGATCACTAACAAGAACACCGCTCCTCGAATCCCGTCGCTGTGTGTCGGTACGCCAAAGGTCCGCTGTCATCGGTGGAGGGGTTTGTGCTTTTGTCCAGAGCCCTGTCATTACTGTCTTGGTGATCTGCAATCGTACCTGACGCCATAATAACACCGGGGACAATGATTAGGCGTTGCTCCTGCTATTTATTCCACGGTTACATCAGTCCAAGGGGGCCGCTCTTGTAAATTCTCCGAAGCTTAAATTATGAATGTGATTGCTTGTGTACGAACGTCTATCGTCATTCCTGCAGCTTCTGAACACTTCGCCATCATATTAAAGTGACTGGTAAAGTGAACTGGTGCGAAAAACAAGAACACTTAAAATCACTGTCTAAATTAATTGCCATGGAAATCTGATTCGCCTGCAGAGTAATCATTTTGGCTGACTGAGTTTCTGAATTGAATGAAATCGCCCGTTTTGGCTAAAAGTTTGAACTGAATAAAATTGTTCTGTTTGGATGTAGGAGTTTCTGAGCTGAATAAAATCATTCGTTTTGACTGGTGGAGTTTGTGGCCTGAATAAAATCGTCCGACGTAAACTGAAATGAATTACAGAGTTATATATTCTGTAAAAAAGCTGGTTATGAGGTTTGATAATTTTATCCCCTACGGTTCTCGTTAGCATGGTGAAATCTGACGTTAGCCAAGCAAAATAAAAAGTAGGTAAGTCACAGCCAAACGAGAGAGATTCTCTTGTACATACTTCAGTTTGGAGTCAGTTTTTGTAATATTTCCGTAGCCTAACCTGTATTAGAGCATCTTTGGTCCTTTGTCTTGTCTCACACAAGCACCTGACCCTTCATAGCCAAAACAGGGTAAATATGAAA
>JAGKTI010043009.1:0-10029 GCA_018397915.1 Birgus latro
TATATATATATATATATATACAGTAATCCCTCAAATATCCGGACGTCCAATAACCGGACATACTCACTAACTGGATATTCTGGGCTGCCCAACCCCCAAAATGCAAAAAATATCCGAAAAAAATCGATTAATTTTCGATTTTTTGGGACCGCGTCAGTTTGAATTTCCCACCCGCGCCGATCCTGTATGTTTACACTCGTGGCGTCTGTCTGTCTGTTGCCATTACCCACTCTGTTACTGACTCGTGAACACCTCCGACAATGGCGGCGATATTGATTGCTTTTTTTGGGAATACCCTACCTCCTACAGTGCTTGATACTGCTCTTCACCTTCTTCATCATGTGTGTGATGATGGAATTTACTGTTATGTACAGTGCAGTGAAGTGATGTGATTCCAGTTATAAAAAAAAAACGTTGCGTAAAGTGTTGGCGATAAGTGCTGGTAATTCTCAGCTGGAAAGGTGTGTCAGGTGCAAGGTCTTCCTGTCAGAGTCTGAGATGATAGAGTGGGTTATTACATCAGAGGGTAGCTTCTTGTTCATAAGTACCCTAACTTCATGCCTAACCTGTTTTCGTCATGCTGTAAATATGTTAAAAGATTACCAAAAATGTTAATCATAATTTTCTGCTTGCAATTTAATTTTCCCTTGCATGGTTCTTAAGGAAAACAGCTAGAAAAAAGGTGGAAGATGGTTCTTAAGTAAAACAGCTATAAAAAAGGTGGAAGATGTGAATTTCATGTCCGGTCCTAACCTAACCTAACCTATGGTTAGCATAAAGATTTTCATGCCTAACCTGTTTTATGATGCTGTTAATGTGTTAAGAAATTACCTTAAATGTTAATCATAATTTCCTGCTTGCAATTTAATTTTCCCATGCATGGTTCTTAAGTAAAACAGCTAGAAAAAAGGTTGAAGCAGCTAATTTCATGTCCGGACCTAACCTAACCTAACCTATGGTTACCATAAAGATTTTCATGCCTAACCTGTTTTCATCATGCTGTACATGTGTTATAAAATTACCCTAAATGTTAATCATAATTTCCTGCTTGCTGTCTAATTTTTCCATGCATGGTTCTTAAGTAAAACAGCTAGAAAAAAGGTTGAAGCAGTTAATTTCATGTCCGGTCCTATCCTAACCTAACCTATGGTTACCATAAAGATTTTCATGCCTAACCTGTTTTCATCATGCTGTACATGTGTTAAAAAGCTACCCTAAATGTTAATCATAATTTCCTGCTTGCAATTTAATTTTTCCATGCATGGTTCTTAAGTAAAACAGCTAGAAAAAAGGTTGAAGCAGTTAATTTCATGTCCGGTCCTAACCTAACCTAATCAATGGTTACCATAAAGATTTTCATGCCTAACCTGTTTTCATAATGCTGTACATGTGTTAAAAAATTACCAAAAATGTTAATCATAATTTCCTGCTTGCTATTTAATTTTTCCATGCATGGTTCTTAAGTAAAACAGCTAGAAAAAATGTTGAAGCAGTGAATTTCATGTCCGGTCCTAACCTAACCTAACCTAACATTGTGTTAATCATAATTTCCTGCTTTTAATTTAATTCTTTCACTTAATTCTTTCGTTGAAAGCAGTGATAAGAAACAGGGAGGTGAGCATGGAAGTGAAAAAGTTGTTACATGACAGTACTGTGATACCAACTCTGACATATGGAAGTGAAGCTTGGACCCTGTTGGAAGGACAGAAGTCAAGAGTGAGAGCAGTGGAAATGAGTTATTTGAGAGGAGCATGTGGAGTCACATGGAGAGACAGACTAACAAATGAGGAAGTGAAGGAGCGTTGTGGTGTGGTTGAGGACGTGATGGGAAGTGTTAGGAGAAACACGTTAAGGTGGTTTGGGCATGTGGAGAGGATGGAGAGTGAAAGATTGACGAGGAGAGTGTATGTGAGTGAGGTGGAGGGGGCGAGAGGGAGGGGGAGGCCGAGGATGAGATGGAGGGATGGAGTGGAGAGGTATATGAGAGAGGGGGGTGTGAGTTGGGAGCGTGGTAGTGAAATGGCAGGGAACAGAGTGACATGGAGGCGATTTGTTTGTGGCCACCCCGTTCGGGATTGAGGCGTCTGGCAATAGATAGATAGATAGATAAAGCACACAAGTTAATACAAGTTGTACCAGTATGTTCTTACTGACACATTTTATGCAAAAAGTGGACCAAGTAGGAGGACAAGCTTTCATGTTAGTGGTATAGGAAACTGTGCATAATTTAAAAATTTAAATGTTTTACTTTGTGTGTGATATTTCGTGATCTGCTATTGACAGACCACCTGAGATGTACCTTTAACTTTCAGCCCCAACATGCCAGCAGTCCCAGCAGGGAGCTATTACCAGCAGGGCCAGGGGCCAAGCTGCTGGGACCGGGTCAAATTGGGTTTCATGATGGGTTTCTCCGTCGGCCTGGCAACAGGAGCTATCTTTGGAGGTTTCACAGCTCTGAGGTATTGTACAGTGCTTTGTCATCTTAGGATACATACTAAAATACAGGCAGTCCTCATGATATGCCAAGGATGTGTTCCAAAATATCACAGTATTTTCTTCAAAACTGATACTGTATACTGTGTGAGAACACTGGCACAGCTTTATAGGTAGTAATGAAACTTTCATATGCCTTCATTCTATAATTTATTGTGGCCCAAACAGCACATCAGAAAGGGGATTTATGGCAGGGTTTATTGTATAACATGTTGGGTACTGGTACTAACACTGCAGAGGGGAAATTTGAGCTTTCATATTCAACTGCTCTTGGCTCTCAGTAATAAATAATAGCAAAGCTAAATTCATTTAATACCTTGGATGTCTATGTTGTATCAGTGGTTTATATTTTATGGAGACTTAACTAGTAAGTACTGTATTGTATTTCATGGCATACAAGATGTGACACTATGTAAGATGAGCAGCATCGTGATCCTTTTTTACACAGCCTCAGTTTGAGATCATTCTGGGGTCAGCTGCTTGGATCACAGTCCTTCATCTCACTTGGTTCAAAGCACCTCCCTCCTCAAAACCTTTGAGCTTCAAATGAAGGGCTGCGCAATGGAAGGGGTTCACAGGCCACCGGCTGGAAAATGCATTTTTGTAGAATAACACCTTTTTCACTTGTACTCTGTCATTTGTCCTTGGATGAGAGCACCTTCCTCCACTGGAAGTATGGTTGAAAGTCCTTCAAAAAAAGGGCTATATATGCATCCAGCTGTGATGGTGGTATGGGAGTAGAGGAGCGTGCCGTGGCTTTGTGTGCCTGTGTGTGCACGTGTTGGTTTCAGCCAGTGAGAATGTAGCCAGACTGTGAGCCTCACTTACTTATTGGCTGGCCGTACATGGTGGTGTGTTTGGCAGGAGTTTTTGCCATGCCATTTGTCATTCCCTACTGTTGTGCTTTGTTTGTAACACACAAAAAAAAAAATTCTCACTGTTTTGCAGCCTGCTCATATGACCTTTTTGGGGGGCGTCATAGCACATTCATATTGTGGTATGGCACTTATCTTCTTTCTAATTAATGTTGTTTTTTGCATAAGCAGTTAAGTTTTGCCAGAAAACAGTTGAAAGTTCAGCAAAAAAAAAAAAAATAGTAATAATAATAATAATATTGCCATGTTAATTAATACAGTATTAAGTTTATAGATATATCCAAAATGTTATAAGAACAGGAAAAAAATGAACGTTCTACCATCAGAATGAAAGAAATTAAGGTTGTGAGAATATTGCTGAACTTTGAACCCATTTTCTCGCATTTTATGATTTGGCATGAGAACTTATGTTGTACGACCCCTCAAATCTTTCCTGACGTTATCTCTCCACATCTTTCTCCTTGGCTTGCCTCTCTGTGCCTCCATCTACTGTATGGTATCCCCATCTGCATCACCATCTTAACTGCATCCTCATCATTCCATTCTACTGGTGCTTGAAGCTCTCATGTGACTTCAGAAGTGGACTCCCAGGGAGATGTCGTAGGCTGATGACGGTGTTGACCGCAGACTGTGAAAGGGAGGCTGAGGAAAGATTTTGGAAGTGGAGAGACAGAATGGGGCACAAAGGTTTGAGAGTAAATGTGGATAAAACAAAAGTGATGATATCTAGGGCTGGCACCAGTACTGTCAAAGCAGAGGGAGAGTAGCTAAGTGCGTTTTGCCACAAGGGTGTGGGAAGTAAATCCATCTTGTGCAGTATTTATGATAAGTGGGTGCATAAGAGATATTGTGGATTAAAGGAAGACTGCTAGATAATGCCAGTTTCACGTATGCAGTTTGTTGGGAAGAGCATTTACGGATTGTCAGGGAAGGAAAGGAATGATCACGCTGTTGAGTCTCTTGAGTGTGTGGAAGACTTTTGTTATTTGGGGGACATGTTATATGCTGGAGGTGGGGCTGGAGCTAGCTAGCCCTGTGGCTAGGGTAAGGAGTGGCTGGAGGAAGTTCAGGGAACTGTTTCATCTCTCGACATTGAGAGGGCTCTCCCCTTGTGCTAAGGGATCTTTGTATGTGGCATGTGTTAAGAGTGTAATGCATTATGGTAGTGAGAGCCAAGCAGTGAAGGATGATATTTGTAGGCTCAAATGTACAGGAATGGCAGTGATTAGATGAATTTATAGTGTTTCCTTGAATGCTAAACCTGGGGGGGCTAGGTTTACAATTGAAGAGTTGGGAGAAAGGATGGGACTGGAGTGTATTGGTGCTGTGATGAGAAGGAGCAGATTGAGATGGTTTGGGCATGTAGAGGGGATGGAGGATGACAATTGGTGTGGAAAGTGAGAAATATAAGTATCGAACGGAGGGTTGCGAGAGGCAGACGTTTTGGACGAGTTCATTGAGTGTGATCTGAGGGATAGGGGATTGAATAGAGAGGCTGCCAGAGATTAAGCAGTGTGGAGAGCTGCCATTAGGTGACCAAGGCTTATGCATGCAAGCATGTTGGAGTTTTTATAAACAAAATGAAACTACATGCCTGAAGTATTTCAGTTTTGCTTCTTTCATTTTCCCCACTGCATTTGTAACAACACACCTCATTCTGTAATTTGCCCATCAGTTACATACCTAGAGGAGCATCACCCTGGTTCTTACAAATCAGTAATTTTGTTATGCACCATTAATGTTGGTGGTAGGTGGTGGTGACCATTGTCCACTCACTTGATGTAGTGCTGCTTACTTCTTTCTTCACCTTTATCATTTTTTTCTGTGTCAGCCCTCCTCTTCTCCAATTTCTCCCATCCTTCCTGCCATGTTTTAATTCTCTTCATTCCTTTGCAGGTGGCATTACATTGAATGACAAGGCTAATGGTTTCCTGCTAGCCAGAAAACCATTTACAGTGCTGGGTGGTAACTAATAAACAACCTATACGTGTTCCGTACGTGCCAACAAGTAGGTTGACAGACGGCTATTGCCTCCCCCCATAAAACAACTGACTTAAAGACAAATGGCCACCTCATATTATAGTGTCTGGCTGTAGATTGATAGATATGTAGGACATTACCATTGACTTCTCTTAATATTAGTACAGATGCATTGAGATTATGCATCTTGTGTGATTAGGCTTTAACACTCTGCAAACTAAATAGAACTGAGCTTTTTAATGGGATGGTAAGTACTTAGACAGGGTGGTAATTTTTTTGTCACTAGTTCAATTGACTTGAATAAAAAATGTGACTTCTAAGTTCACACGTCTGGAAACACATATCGTAATTCATCATCATCATCATCATCAGTCATCTTCATTTCTGTTGTCATTATGAGTGTTTTATCCTAGATTTTTGTATTATAGTGGGGTGGGTGAGACCTAGAATCCAGAAAATGGGAATGAAGTATCAACAGTAATGTTTTGATAATTTATTATGATTAAAAAGCATGAATAGATGCCATTGTGAGATTGCATAGTGGATGATTTTAACAGAACTTTCTTTTGCAGGTATGGCCTTAGGGGGAGAGAGCTGATGAACAATGTTGGAAAGGTGATGCTGCAGTCAGGTGGTACTTTTGGAACATTCATGTCTATTGGTGCAGGCATTCGATGTTAAATTAACAATAGATATGTAATATATACTTTTATAAATATATATGGAACCTTTTCAAGTTTATTTACTGTTCTTTTCTGTATAAAGCTGTTATAGATCCTGTATCTGCCTTTTAAAATTAAGTCTAGTGGATTACTGCTCAATAAACTTAAATATCACAGAATAATTTTTAATTGTTTTCTGAAAACCTTTGGTAGGTGGGAGTGCCCACCATTCACTCACAGCATATTGCTACCTGTAGGTGACTGTACACTGAGGGCCAGGAAACCCTTTACTTTCTTGGGTGTTAACGACATAACCTGCAAATGGATGCCTTATGGTTCAGCGGGCCTTGCTTCGACCAGATTTGGCCTATAAGTGTTTACATGTAAGGGGTGGTTGGGGTTCATTGCTGACATAATGCTGCCCAAGGATTTGTGACTGGTTACACCATAAATTTTTGGACTGAGTAGCCACGCTACAGAGCCAACCCACCCCTGAATCTTGTCTCTTTTTATGTTTCTGCCTGGAATTGTGCTAAGTCTGCTGTTTGCTCTGCTAAAGATAATTTCATTTGTAGTAAATGCCCTGAACTTTCCAACTCAAATTCTTCCTGCTCCTTCTGGCACCTTGCCAAAAATCTTTCTAACAACTTTACTTCGCCATCCTTCCCTCTTTTCCACCCTGATGGCTCTGTAACTGTTTCTTCTGCTGATAAAGCAGAACTCTTCACACACACTTTCTCCTCCAGTTCCACCTTTGACACTTCCGGGGCTGTTCCTCCATCAGTTCCCCCCTCTGACTTCATTGTGGCTGACATTAAAATTGCATCAGTTGATGTATTTTCTGCCATCACTGGCCTCAATACTAACAAGGCATCTGTGCCTGTTGGGGTCCCTCCTGCTGTCTTCAAGAACTGTACTTCCGTGCTTACACCCTGCCTAGGTAGACTCTTTTGTCTTTGTCTGTCAACTTGTACCTTTCCTTCTTGCTGGAAGTTTGCTCTCACTCAGCCTGTCTCAAAGAAGGATGACCATTTCTATCCCTCTAATTATCGCCCAATAGCTTTAACATCCTGTGTTTCAAAAGTTTTTGATTCTGTTCTTAACAAAAAAAAAAATTTAGAGCATCTTTCCAGTCACAACCTTCTTTCTGATCATCAGTATGGGTTCCACCAGGGACGCTCCAGTGGCGATCTTCACACCTACCTTTCAGACTCCTGGTCATCCTCCTTTCGGGACTTTGGCGAAAGCTTTGCCATTGCAAGTGGCATCTCAAAGACTTTGGGTCAAGTCTAGTGTAAAGTTTTAAATTCCAAACTGCCCTCTTACAGTTTCTATCCTTCTACCAGTCCCTTCATCTTTAGCTTCCTTTATGGTCGTTCTATAGCAGTTGTTGTAGGTGGCCACTGTTCTTCTAGAGCTATCAAATGTGGTATTCCTCCGGGCTCTGTCTTATCATCAACTGTGCTGTACATCTAACTCAGTCCACTCTTACGCTGATAACTCTACCCGTCACCTTTTCATTCACTTCCCGCAGCATCCATCTCAGCAGTTGCTTCAGCATACAAGGGATGAGGCTATTGCACACCTGATGTCTGACTTGGCTCATATCTCTGATTGAGGTAAAAGTAATCTTGCTTTTAATGCATCCAAAACTCAGTTCTTATAACAATCAATCCGACAAAATCTTCCACAGGAGTTTCCTCTAATTTTTAACAATATCCAGCTCAGTCCCTGATCATCTTTAAACATACTGTTTCATTCTCTTGGGATTTATCTTGGAAAGATCATATTACCCCTCTTGTAAAAGCTGCTTCCAAGAGATTAGGTGTGCTAAGCCAGCTCAATGCGCAGTTGTTGAATTTATACACGGGTTTTATTCGCCCGTGTAGAATACAATTCAAACCTGTGGGAGGGCTCCCCACATACAGCTCTTCTCAGTAGGGTGCAGTCCAAGGCATTTTGTCTCATTAGCTCTCCTCCTCTTACTGGCTTTCTTCAGTCTCTGTCTCTTTGTCACACTGTTGCATCTTTATCTCTTTGCCATTGCTACATCAATGGTTACTGCACCTCTGAACTGTCTGGTTGCATTCCTCCATCATTACGGCAGGTGCGTAGCACCCATCTTGCAGCGAACTGTCATTCCTTTTCTGTCCAACTCTCTAATGCAAGAGTCAACCGTTACCCCCAGTCCTTCGTGTATTCAACAGATCAACTCTGGAACTGTCTCCCTCTGTCTGTATTTCCTACTGCCTATGCTCTCAGTCTTTCAAACGCAGTGTCCAAGCATCTCGAAATGAAAGGATCTTGAATTTGGCCCTGTGTTTTTTTGTTGCTGTTATTTCTTGGAGGGAACAAATTATGGGCTCCTGGCATTTGGTTACTTCTTCCTTGCATTAAAAAATTTAAAAAAATAAAAAAATAAAAATTGCCCTCTTTGCTATTGAATGGGCAGTTGGGTGGGTTTAAGAAGTTTTGTGCCATTACAAAATTATATCATACAGGTGTGGTAGGTGGGGGTGCTCACCATCCACTCACTCGATGTAGTGCATTCTCGGGTGTCTGCCCTTTCCTCTCCTCCCTCCATTCCTTCCTTCCTCTTCTGTCTTTCTTTACTTCATTCTTTCCTCATCCTTCTGCCTATGGGTGACTTTACACTCCCTCTTTTGTCTTTCTTTCCTTCTTTCTTTCCTCTTCCTTCTGCCTGTGGGTGACTCTACACTGAGTGACAAGCCAAATGGTTTCCTGTACACCAGGAAACCATTTACTATGCTGGGTGGTAACCATATAACCAAATTATGGCACCTGGTGGTTTAGTGTGTAATTATGGCACTCCAGTCGGATTGAGCTGGAGAAGGTTTATATCCAAGGGGTGGTTGGGGTTTTTGCACACGTAATGCAACTCAGGGATGAGTGAGGCTGGTCATTCTCATCTTAAATGACAGGACCAACTTGCCTAGCCCCAGGCTCCTACGCTCCACATGGGGCAATGTAGGATTAGATGATGGGTGGATGGAAATGGTAGATAACTAGTTTGATGTTTAGGATTACTATATTCTTTATAACTGATCATGTATTGCTTTGCATCCTTCTGTTGTTATGTCATTCACTTGCTTTCTCCGATGAGTGTTAACAATGTTCAGACATACTCGTACATCACAGACCAGTGTGATTTTTTAATACATGGATGATACATCCTCATACTTCACCGTGTTTTGCGTTCTTTTCGTTTATTATGTCAACTAAACTTAATATAAAAGTTTAGAAACTTGGCAGTGTTGTTCATTAATTACATAACTTTTATATATATACAGTATATATGTGTATGGCATGTCAGGGAGAGCAGGTGGAGATTGTTAGGCATGAAAGGATTGTATTTGCTGGTGAGTCTTTTGAGTGTGTGGAAGAATTTTGTTATTTGGGAGACATGTTATGTGCTGGAGGTTGGGCTGGAGCTAGCTCGGTTGCTAGGGTGAGAAGTGGTTGGAAGAAGTTCAGGGAGCTGTTGCCTCTTCTGACATTGAGAGGACTCTCCCTACGTGCTAAGGGGTCTTTGTATGCAGCATGTGTTAGGAGTGTGATGCTGTATGGTAGTGAGACCTGGGCAGTAAAGGAAGAGGATATTCGCAGGCTCAAACGTACAGAAATGACAATGATTAGGTAGATGTGCAGTGCATCCCTGCGTGCAAGGTCTGGGGGGGCTGGGTTTACGATCAAAGAGTTGAGAGGTAGGATGGGACTGGAGTGTATTGGTGCTGTGATGAGGAGAGGTAGACTGAGATGGTTTGGGCATGTGGAGAGGATGGGGGATGATAATTGGGTGCAGAAGGTGAGAAGTGTTAATACTGGGGGAGGGGTAGACCGAGAAAGACATGGGACGGGGTCATTAAGTATGACCTCAGGGTTAAGTGACTGAACAGGGAGGCTGCCACAGATCGAGCAGCATGGAGAGCTGCCATTAGGTGAAAAAGGCCGACGCATGCAAGCATGTTGGATCCTTCAAAAACGAAACGAAACAAAAC
>JAGKTI010043010.1:0-10029 GCA_018397915.1 Birgus latro
ATGAGGTGGTTTTGGATGACTCGGATCCCCAGCCAGGTCCCTCCCATGCACCGCAGCGTGACCCAGCTGAACCAGTGCCCGGTCCTTCTCGCCTGCCTCAGCCTGACCTTTCACAGCATCGCCGCCTAATTGTGGCAGCCTTTTGGAAAAACTGTAATATGAGGAATGTCATTACAAACATTCTTAAGGCATGGGATTGGGTGTCATGTGGCAATGATAAATCACACCTTTCGCAAGCTGGCACCTGAGTTGTGTGGCGCTAGAAATGGTGAGGTACAGTCACTACAGGCTGTGCGGCAGGAAGCAGTACAAGCATGCAGAGCCGTGCCAGGTTGTGAGGTGGTGCGAGGTTGTGGAGGACAACACGATGCCAGAGGACGCCAAGCAATGCATTGAAGAGCTCAACGGAACACTGTGAGGCAGAGGAGCAGGGGGATCAGACTGAGGCATGAACCACGGCACCAGTTTTGACCATGGCTCACATAAATAACATCACGGATGGTGCAGAAGCACTCAAGGAAGCTGTCATGGTTTATGAAGTGGATGAGGTCCGGAAGGCTGATATGCTGGACACTGTGTTGCATGCAGTGTGACTGTATGAAGGGCTAAAGCAAGAGAACATACGACAATGCCACCAGACTCTGCTCACCTGGCACTTTTGTCCTCGACAGATGCCAGAGCAGCAAGAACAAGAGGAACATGCAATGTCTGTGAGTTCCCTTGACTTTGAGGGGTTTGTTCAGGAAACAGAGTTGCAGGAGGATTGTGGATGTACAGGATTTACCTTCCTCCACAGATGAGGACTCTATGGAGCTAGTATGGCAATAGGACTGTGCTGGAGACAAGTGGGAGCACTAAGTCTCATCATACAAACACTTGAATCAACATGAAGCTTCAACATACAAACACTTGATCAGCATGAAACCTCAACAGATGAAAAGTATCAACATGCAACCTCAGTAGATGAACAAAAGGATCAACATGCAACCTCAGTAGATGGACAAAAGGATCAACATGCAGCCTCAGCAGATGGTCAGAAGGATTAAAATGCAGCCTCAGCAAATGGTCAGGATTAACATGCAGCCCCAGTAGATGGTCAAAAGGATCAGCATGAAGCCTTAGCAGATGGACTAAAGAAGCAACATGCAGCCTCAGCAGATGAACGTAAGGATCAGCATGAAGCCTCAACAGATCAGCATAAGGATCAGCATGAAGCCTTAACAGATCAACATAAGGATCAGCATGAAGCCTCAACAGATCCACGTAAGGATCAGCATGAAGCCTCAACACATGAACACTATGACTGACATGAGAGTTTGAGGATTCAGGAAATCTTCTTCATTGTATATAAGCAGCTGAGATAATGTAGGTAAGTCTAATATTTAGACTTTCCCCAAGTTTATTAAATACTTTGTAGAACATTTCATATTCCATAAAATAAGGTATTCAGAAAGTTAATTGGAATATTTATCTCCTAGTATGAGTCAGTCAGGAAGATAATTACAGACTAAATCCCCCCCCTCCTTTTTTTATACAATGTGCTAAAGTCAATACAGGCATTATTATGCAAACATTTTAATAACAGTTCCTTTAATGTAATTAGTTGCCTTTGAATGAAATGTTCTTTTCATTTAGAGTATTTTACTCATCATTCAGTATAGTTTATAGTAGCACTGAAGTAAGAATTTTACTTTGTGTATGTGTGATAGGCTGTCCCATGAAAAGTATGTCAAACATCAGGAGGGTATTACAGGGTTAATACCCTCCTGATGTTTGAATAATAAATCCCACTTTAACATGAGCTCAGTGTTCAACTACTAAGAAGTTACAATTACTGATGAGTTTTAAGAGCATTTTGGCTTTAAGATCCTTCATAAATGTAGGACAAAATTTGGGCCCATGTTCATAAAGCATTTGCAATAAGTTATTGTTGCTTAATCCCAGTCTGTCTGGCTAAGCATACCTGTTGATCACAGGTAAGCAACTGCTTCTGTGCAGCTGTCCTACAGTGCATACATGGTGCAAGAGCACCCCCTAGTAAGATTCTTGCACTCCCTAATAAGATAAGGTACTCCCATTGGATGTGTTTCATAAAGGTTGGTTGGATTTCACAGGGTTCCCACCGCCTTTGGAAAATCTGGAAAACTGAAAAAAAAATTCCAGTCAGGGAATTTTGTAATTTTTAAAAATATCATGGAAAAGTCTGGGAATTTTGATGAAAATTGAGGTTTATGCTAAGGTGCATTTTTTATTGTTTTGTTCCATGTGTACAAGTTAAGATAAATTGTAAACTGAATGGCTATGGCAGCTTCACTCCTCAGTAATTTACTTAACAAAGTATGAAAATATACCTGGAGTTTTGTCAAAATTCCATGAAAAGTCAGGGAAATTTTTGCTGAGCAGAGAGTGGGAACCCTGATTTCAGTGCTTTCAGTATCGCCAAGCCTTAAGTTTCCAGATTGTGTAGCCCAGCCCTGGACCCCTATGGTTCTGATGGGACTACAGTACAGAATTGAGTGATACATGTGGTAGGTATTTTGAAGCCCATTTGTACAGGAAAATGCACCTCCACGAATATGTGCAGATGTTTATACAGGTAGACTCAGGATTTCATGAGTTTGGTGAGAGGAATTGTCCCATTTCACTGTGTACATTGTTGACATCTTAATTTTTTCTGTATCACTCTCTCATGTTGTCGATAGTTCTTCCTCTGTCATGCTTTCTCTTTCCTTTCTCTCTGGACTGAACCTTACCCCAACCTTAGGTGGAAAAAAAGGGGGGGGAAGGAAGGTAATGATGATGATGTGTTTGATAGGCCCAGTTGATGAGGCAGTGATCAAGGTACAGCACTTGATTTATCCCAAGACGATTGAAGTCGGGGAGATTTTGATGATGATGATGATGATGCATTTGATAGACCCTTTTAATGAGCCAGGGATTTAGGCACTATTATGATTTATCCAGGGATGTACAAATATTCGAAGGCATATCTGCACCAAATATTGGTTGGCGTGGATGGTTGTCATAGTTTGTAAGTGGGAGTTTGCATAGGAGTTCTCCCCTGCATCCAATGGGGCCACTTGTATGGGTTCTAGTAATGCAAAACTCCAGACCTCCCTGCACCAGCCAGCGTATCAGATGGACACAGCCTAAGTGACATTGGGCATTGTTGCCCCCTTTTTATAGTTATTTTTTATGCCAACTGCACCTTAATATTCTGTTTTATGTTATTTACAGTAATTGTGAATGTGCTCAGAGGGAAGGGTGATGCCCTGGAAAGGGGAAATTACAGAGGTATAATGCTCTTAGATCAGATAATGAAAGTAATGGAGAGAATTCTAGAAGGTATGATTAGGGAGTGAATATTGATGAGTTGCAGTTTGGGTTTATGCCAGGCAGGGGGACCACTGATGCCATATTCATTGTTTGACAGCTTCAGGAAAAATGGAAAGAAAAGGAAACTGTATTTTGTCTTTGTTGATTTGGAAAAGGCCTTTGACAGAGTCCCTAGAATGGTGGTGAAGTGGGCAATAAGAAAGCTTTGGTTGGAAGAGTGGCTGGTTAGGGTGGTTATGGCCTTGTACGTGGGTGCTCACACCCAGGTAAGAGTGAATGTAGTGTTGAGTGATGAGTTTTCTGTGAATGTTGGTGTGCATCTGGGGTCAGTTTTGAGTCCCTTGTTGTTTATCATGGTACAGTACATGAAACCCTCTCACGTGACTTCAGAGATGGACTCCCGTGGTAGATGTATGCTGATGATTTGGTGTTGATTGCAGAAAATGAAAAGGAGGCGGTGGAAAGATTTCGGAATTGGAGAGATAGTATAGGGCACAAGGGCTTAAGGGTAAATGCAGATAAAACAAAGGTGATGATATCTAGGGTTGGTGGTGGTACAATCAGAGGAGAGGGAGATTGGCCATGTGCAATTTGCCACAAAGGTGTGGGAAGTAATTCCATCTTATGCAGTGTTTGTGATAAATGGGTGCACAGGGGATGTAGTGGTATTAGAGGTAGACTGCGAGATGATGATGATTTTATGTGTGCAGCGTGTTGGGGAGAGCAGATGGAGATTGTTAGGCATGAAAGGATTGAACTTGCTGGTGAGTCTCTGGAGTGTTTAGAAGAGTTTTGTTATTTAGGAGACATGTTATGTGCCGGAGATGGGGCTGGAGCTAGCTCGGTTGCTAGGGTGAGAAGTGGTTGGAAGAAGTTCAGGGAGCTGTTGCCTCTCCTGACTTTGAGAGGACTCTTCATACGTGCTAAGGGGTCTTTGTATGCAGCATGTGTTAGGAGTGTGATGCTGTATGGTAGTGAGACTGGGCAGTGAAGGAAGAGGATATTCGCAGGCTTAAACATACAGAAATGACAATGATTAGGTGGATGTGCAGTGCGTCCCTGCGTGCAAAGCCTGGGGGGGCTGGGTTTACGATGGAAGAGTTGAGAGGTAGGATGGAACTGGAGTGTATTGGTGTTGTGATGAGGAGAGGTAGGCTGAGGTGGTTTGGACATGTGAAGATGGGGGATGATAATTGGGTGCAGAGGGTGAGAAGTGTTAATACTGGGGGAGGGGCAGACCTCAGGGTTAAGGGACTGAACAGGGAGGCTGCCGAAGATCGAGCGGCATGGAGAGCTGCCATTAGGTGACCAAGGTCGACGCATGCAAGCATGTTGGAGCCTTCAAAAATGAAATGAAATGAAACAAATTATTGTGGTAGGTGGTGGCATCAGTCATCCACCCACTTGGTGTAATGCAGCTTACTTCTTCCTTCACCATTATCATTTTTTTCTGTCTGGCCTCATCTCCGTATTTCACCCATCCGTCCTATAACTTTCATTAAAATTACTTCCACTTCGGGTATCTCAACACTCAGTGACAAGACTAATGATTTTCTGTAACCCAGGAAACCATTTACAATACTTGGTGGTAACCATATAGCCAGATAGCAGGGGTATGTAGAGCCTGGTATGGTCCCCCTGCTAACTGGGTGAAGAGAGACAAAAGCAACATCCATCCAGTAAAAGGATATGGCCCTGTAAGGACGGTTGCTGGCCTACAGGTGATGGGTCCGCTTGGCCAGTCAGGTTATGGTTACTCAGCAACAAAAACACAAGTTTGGCACATTGACAGATAGATAGGCTGCACAGTGGTGAAATCCTGTATAGTCAACAGCTCAGTAGGGTCATAGTTATTAATGTCATCTTAACCCCTTCATTCTGAACAACTTATCTGCTCCATCTAATACCAGGCAGTATTATTCACCTGTGTGAGTCATAGGAGCCTGTGTTAATAGTTATGTTCCTGTGGCTTAATGGTCACTGACTTAAGTAATGTGGCCCTGGCTACATTAAAGTATTTTAAGTTCACTAGGCATTCAAATTGCCATCTCCTTAAATATCATAGCACATAGCAAGATATATCTGCAGAATTTGGTAAACTAGCCACGAAGGGATGGATGTAGAGCAAGAGTATTGTATTATTCTGACATCAACTAACAAGAAATAATCTGCAAGAGAAGTAGAACTGGCGTCCCTTTGTCGTGTTTTAAATGACAAAGGAGGATGCTATGGCTTAGCATCCTTTCCATAGCACTTCCTCATGACAGGCATCATATTCTGGTGTTAATGTCATTCTGCAGCTTAGGGGAGATACCAGATTTATGCCCAATTAAAATGAACAGTATATCGATGTTAAGTTTTATTTTTGCTCCAGCCATGTTTGTTTAGGTAAGATCTCACGTACCGCAGGAATTAGCACTTTCCGTGAACCTTTTAAATAGAGTGAAGTCTTATTTCTAGGTTAATAATAGTTTATTTAGACAATATTATCTTTCAAAGGGCCTCATACGAGTTAGGAAGATTCCAGGTTTCCTGCGAGACCTTTAACTCTTCTCACAACTGCAAATCCTACCTAACATTCAGACACTGGGAGATTTCAAAATTTAGTGGACGTATTTAATGCCTTAGAAAAGCTCACTACATTTAAAAATAGTATATGTGCATTTTTTCGAACAATTTTTTAGACGAAGTTATAAATGATTTGTGTATACTGGCACAGTAATGGAATCGTTTGAATCGACGGGCCAAGAGGAGAGTTGACGCCGTCCTTGGTGCAAACCAACTTCCAGATTTCGCCAATAATATTGCAGTAAAGCATACTGCAATTCGCTCCCAATTACGTGAATATGGTGGTAAAGCTCCTGATATACAGTGAAAATGTTTTTTGTAGGAGTTGTGTGAGGAAATACGATGTGAAGTTGTCACCTGGCAGAGTGGGCAGTTAATGGAGGATACTGATTAAGATTGTTTATCCCGCTCCATCCAGACCTTCTTGCAGATTTAAACAGGTAACTACGATCGGATGTAAGTCTAAAGATATCAGAGATTTACATGTAACCAGTTTTAGGCAGTTTTTGAGAAGAAGAGTATAGTTTTGGACAATCATTCTTGTGTTGACAAGTTTGGGGATGTTTATGTAGATACCGTTTTGCTGCAGTGTATTTCTCCTGTAAACACGATCAAATGAAATGGTTTAGATACAATGGATATATTTGTAACCATTTTTTGGTAATTTTAGAGGGAACTAGAGTAGTTGACGGTATTTATTGGTTTGTAGTATGAGCGTTATTTACATGTACTATGGTATATATGAAGATCAGCTGTCAACTTCATAATCACTATTTTGGACCTTTTTTTTCGGTATTTTAGACAATTCTAAGGCACTATCGTGTGGCATTTTTCTCGCAAATTATTTTTATTTTACTCTTGAAGATAACCTAACAACCTGGGTTAGGTATGGTTGGATTGGTTAGGTTAGAATGATGAATTGACTACTTTTTTGGTGAACTTAGTTTTTTCCCATGGATTATGATGTGTTTGAAGCGATTTTATTGTTCATTTATGTCGGAAAATCACTCATTCTGCTTTTCCCTCGGGTATTAAGGGGGGGTGGATATCTCAAAAACCAGTTATTTCCCAACAAAAATGAATATAAAAATTGCTTGTAACACATCGAAATCCATGGGAAGTAGCTGAAATTCATAATTAACAATTATTTAAACCACCTTATGTCCCTGCTAGGATTGGCTAGGCAGGATAAGAAGCCAGAACAACAGTATAATGGATTTAGTGATATTCTGTCATTTACAATGGCCTTCATATTTCCTGCACTCTGTTAATGACGAAGATGATTTTCTAGCTGTGTATTACTAAGTCACACATGAAGAATTGTTAGTTTCATAGATATCTATAGTGTGAAGTTGATGTGCCATTTCCTCCTATTTGAACGTTAATTAGCTGTACTGTATCTATATATAGGTGTTTTTGGCCAATTGTGGAGGAAGGAGAAATATTCATGATGCTGGTAAGGGATAGTTGGCAAACTTTTGCTTGTGATAGTACTCCTTTTTTACCATAAAGTCCACAGTAACTTTCAAAAAATATATATATATATACATATTAGTGATCCATTGTTGATTTTTTGGGACTCATTCCTGACACCAAGGGCTTTCTGTACCAAATTATCCAGCCATCATCCAATCCTACGTTGCCCCATGAGGAGCGTAGGAGCTCGGGGCTGGGCAAGTTGGTCCTGACATTTAAGATGAGAGTGACCAGCCTCACTCATCCCTGAATGGCATTATGTGAGCAGTAAACTCCAGCCATCCCTTGGCTATAAACCTTCACTGGCTCGATCCAATTGGAGCGCCTTAATTACCCACTGAACTACCAGGCGCCATAATTTGGATATATGATTACCAGCCAACATAGTAAATGGTTTCCTGGTGTACAGGAAACCATTCAGCTTGTCACTCAGTGTAGAGTCACCCATTGGCAGAAGGAAGAGGAAAGAATGAAGGAAAGAATTGCCATATCTGTTCATGGAACTCCAGGGGAATATTTAACTCAAAGTATTTTTTTTTTTTCTCTGCAGTTTGAAAAGTTCAATCATTTGAAAATACCATATCACCCTGCTGTTTCCGCCAAGATGATGTGGAGAAGGAACCTTTGAAAAGTGACATACAGTGTACATTATTAAGTATTTGCTTTGCTGGAATGGTATCAGCCATGACCTAATTCCAGAAGCCCCCATGTCACCGTGTCCTCTGCAGTCAGGCTGCCTTGTCTCCAGATGATCAGTACTGTACATCTGTGTAAAGGTAGGTTTATAATAACTGCTCAGCAGAGTTTTCAGATACCAGGTAAAGGCATTCTTGGTTTTAAGGGATGTGTGAAAATATTTGCGTTATCCGCACTCAGTAGAATAAAAATTGTAGCTATAGTGGATGGCAACAGAATAACCAGATAAATACCTGGTGGTTTAGTTATCTCACCTGGTGGGCTTCCTGGACCTTGAGCCTGTCCAAAGGAAGGGCCCATGGAAGCCACACACTGCTGATGCGCGAGTGGAGCGTTATTTTGATGTAATATATACAGTACAGTAATTTAGACTTTATCTTCAGTCGTTGGTCCTGCCCTTGGAGAAGATGCACATGCTGCAGAAGAGGATTTTGACTCCCAGAATCTTCTGCTTCCTGCTCCACCTTCTCCTCTGCCTCCTGTAAGTCTTGTTAATGTTTTGTTACGTGTACGTATTGTTTTAATCTGTTACTACGGTTACCAAGCACTCCACAAAGTCACTTGGGTTGTTGTGAGGGGTGGCAGGCATAAAGCTACGAGTTTATTTGATAGCGCTGCAGCCCAGCCTTGCCACCAAAATATAGTACATGAAATAAGCTGGATCTCCATTACATACATTGCATGCAGTATGTTTGTTCCCTGCTGCAGAGGGGTTAGGGTAAGGATGACCAGCCTCGTTATCTCCTGAATGGCACTGTTGATCTGTAAACCTCAACTGTCACTTAGATATAAACCCTTACTGGCCCCATCCAACTGCAGTGCCTTAACCCACTAGATCACTAGGCATCAGCTATACTCAGTTCATTTTATCAAGGTGTAAACTTGCCATCACTCCATCGCAGGAACGGATCGTCATCAGTATAATATGGTGCTCATAATGAAGGCCATTGGAAAGGATGTTGAATCTTAGTGCTGGTGACATGTAGAGGTACAGTACTGGTGACATCTAAAGGTACTGGTATGGTGACATCTAAAGGTACTGGTATGGTGACATCTAAAGGTACTGGTATGGTGTCATCTAAAGGTACTGGTATGGTGACATCTTAAAGGTACAGTACTTGATGTTACTTAGATGTTTGGTGACATGTTGGAAGGTACTTGCCAGTGTTATGTAGAAGTTCCAGGACATTTAGAGGCTTGGTGATATTTTAAGACATCCTAAAATGAAGAAATAAGGGTGAAATTTTAATGTTTCTCTAAGGTATGTATTAAAAAATGCACCATCACTGAATCAGTTTTACGGAAATAAAAATTCACTCCTGTGGACTGTCTGGGATCCTTATTAGCACTAGGACCCAAAGGTGTGTCTGCTAGCCACTGCACCTGAAGACTGGTGAGATAGGATCCACTGAACAAGGAGGGTTTTATCAATGGCAAAATAGCTTAATGAGATTAAAATTGGAGGTTATTTTGATGTGATAATGTAATGTATACAGTACAGTTATTCAGACTTTATCTTCAGTTGTTGGTCCTGCCCTTGGAGACGATGCACATGCTGCAGAAGAGGATTTTGACACCCAGAATCATCTGCTTCCTGCTCCACCTTCTCCTCTGCCTCCTGTAAGTCTGTTAATGTTTTGTTACATGTAGCAAGCAAACCGTATTATTTGAATCTCAGTTACTATGATTACCAAGCACTCCACAGGCAATTGGGTTGCTGTTCATAGACTTTCTTGTAATATTATTTGCTCCTCCATACATAAGAAAGAACTACCAAACACTTAATAATCAAACTGGCAACTGTTGTCTGTATCAACTGTTTGTTTATACATCATAAGAATAGCAGCCTAAATGTAGGTTTGGTACTGATTGGAGACTTGGTAACCCTCTAAGAATTGGAACAGCTACACACAATAAACCTCAACTGTCCCTTAGCTATACTCAGTTCATTTT
>JAGKTI010043011.1:0-10029 GCA_018397915.1 Birgus latro
TAGTGTGCGAGAATACACTCCGACGGTTGTATTCTCCCTGACACCTCCTCCTTGGCGATTTGTTTTTGTATATGGATGGTTATCATGTATCTGTACGCTGTTTATGCAGAGTATGGTGATATGAGAAGGATTAATGTAACAGAGGACAGTAAGGTATAATAAAATAAATCGCTTGGAAGAGGTGTTAGGGAGCTTCCTTGCCCGACGAGAATACGGATTCAGAAGGAAGTGGAAAACACACACACACACACACACACACACACACACACACACACACACACACACACACACACACTCGCTCTCTCTCTCTCTCTCTCTCTCGCTCTCTCTCTCTCTCTCTCTCTCTCTCTCTCTCTCTCGCTCACACACACACACACACACACACACNACAGAGGACAGTAACGTATAATAAAATAAATCGCTTGGGAAGAGGTGTTAGGGAGCTTCCTTGCCCGACGAGAATACGGATTCAGAAGGAAGTGGAAAACACACACACACACACCCACACACACACACACACACACACACACACACACACTCTCTCTCTCTCTCTCTCTCTCTCTCTCTCACACACACACACACATCAGCAGGTGGTGTATTGGTTAGCACATCTCGCCCGCAACTGGAAAAGCCTGAGGTCGATTTCGTGCCGGTCAGAGTCATAGATAAAGTTTGTTTGCCTCCTGCCCCTGTTCAGGCAGTAGTGCATTAGGGACCTGCAAGTGTATTAGATTGTTGCATGTTGACTTATAGGCTAAAATTAGGACTTAGAACTTAATTTTCTGCCTAAGTCACCCACGTACAGTCGATAGGTAGGATGTTGTGGAATAGAATATGTGTATGTTTGGGATAAGTTACTCAGTGATTGGTGTTAAGTAATAGAATATGTGGATGGATGGAATAAGTTGCCCAGTGATTGGTGTTAAGTAATAGAGTATGTAGATCAGTGGAATAAGTTGCCAAGTGATTGGTGTTAAGTAATAGTGTATGTAGATCAGTGGAGTAAGTTGCCCAGTGATTGGTGTTAAGTAATAGAGTATGTGGATAAGTGGAATAAGTTACTCAGTGATTGGTGTTAAGCAATATGTAGATCAGTGGAAGAAGTTGCTCAGTGATTGGTGTTAAGTAATAGAGTATGTAGATCAGTGGAATAAGTTACCCAGTGATTGATGTTAAGTAATATGTAGATCAGTGGAATAAGTTGCCCAGTGACTGGTGTTAAGTAATAGAGTATGTGGGAGTGAAATAAGTTACCCAGTGATTGGCGTTAAGTAATAGAGTATGTGGATAAGTGGAGTAATTTGCCCAGTGATTGGTGTTAAGTAATAGAGTATGTGGATGAGTGGAGTATGTTGCCCAGTGATTGGTGTTAAGTAATAGAGTATGTGGATGAGTGAAATAAGTTACCCAGTGATTGGAGTTAAGTAATAGAATATGTGGATGAGTGGAATAAGTTACCCATTGAATGGAGTTAAGTAAGGGTATTTGGATGAGTGGAATAAGTTACTCAGTTATTAGAGTTAAGTAATAGAATATGTGGATGAGTGGAATAAATTGCCCAGTGATTGGAGTTAAGTAATAGAGAGTATGTGGATGAGTGGAATAAATTGCCCAGTGATTGGAGTTAAGTAATCCGTCTATAGAGAGTTTAAAGAATAGATTTAATAGATACAGAGGCAGAGGAATTCGATAGATAGAAATTTTACCCTTTGTTTCTTATTTTCCAATTTCCCGTACATAGCTATGGATATTTTTTTCCTTTCGCGCGTGTTCACTTTTTGTTGACATTTTCGGGCAGAGTAATCAGAATAGAATGGAACCTTCTTTGCTATCTTATTCTTGTGGTCTAGTTATCTTTGTTATATTCTTGTGGCCCAGCTATCCTTGTCTTATTCCTGTGGTCTATCTAGCCTTGTCTTATTCTTGTGGTCTGGTTATCCTTGTCTTATTCTTGTGGTCTGGTTATCCTTGTCTTATTCTTGTGGTTTAGTTATCCTTCTCTGGTGGTCTGGCTATCCGTCTCTTATTCTTGTGATCTAGCTATCCGTCTCTCATTCTTGTGGTCTGGTTATCCTTGTCTCATTCTTGTGGTCTAGCTATCCGTCTCTTATTCTTGTGGTCTAGTTATTCTTGTCTTATTCTTGTGTCCTGTTTATCCTTGTCTTATTCTTGTGATCTAGCTATCCGTCTCTTATTCTTGTGGTCTAGCTATCCTTGTCATATTCTTGTGGCCACGTACAGGGTCAGGGGAATATAGACAAACCGACCAAGTGGAGTTATTTTTTTCTTAATGTTGATCTACAGACAAAATGGTGTAACTATCTTTTCATATTTTTTAATATTTTTTTCCTGCAGGCAGAGTGGGGTAACTATCTTTTCATATATTTATTTATTTTTCCCTACAGGAAGAATGGTGTAGTTATCTTTTCATTTTTTTTCCCCTGCAGGCAAAATGGTGTAACTTTTTATTATTTATTTATTTTTTTTTTTCCCTAGAGTCAGAATGGTGTGGTCAGTGCGTGTGGTGGTGGCGGTGGGGGTGTTGGCGGCCCTGGCATCAGCACACAAGTATTCCATCGGCAGGTGTAGCGCTAAGCCAGCCATGCAGGGATTCCAGCCAGCACAGGTGAATATTTAGAGATTTTCTGTGTGTTTTCATTTATTTAGAGATTTATTGTGTATCTGTACGTTTTTTTTGTACCTTTATTTATTTATATTTACATTTATTTATTGGTTTACTTATTTGTTTTTACTTGAACCTTATCGAATTATCAGCAACATCTTCACAGTGTATACTTCCCCTCAGCATTCTCCACCCACCATACTCCACCCAACATACTTCACCCACCATACTCCACTACCCACCATCATCCCATTAATTTCAGAAGCCTACACAACCTTAAGCTTACCATCCTCTCAACACCCATAACTTATCAGCTTATCAGCGACGCTCTTATAAACTTTCCCAAGCTTAAGTTGTGTTTAAGATTAATTATAAATGTACGCTTGACTTCACTTATACATCAGATTTCGTCATTCAAAGTGGAGTGAATATTAAAGATACAGATTATGAAAAACGAAACAAAATGAAAGAAAATGGGATTAGAGTTAACTGTTACCGAGAATTGTGTCGAAAAAAGTATACAGTATTTATTGGATAGGGTCCTTTGTAAGTATCCTTTGTAAATATGGTCCCTTTGCTTCCCCACCCTGCCTCACCACCCCAGCCCGTCCCGCCCACTCCTCTCCTCCCACCCCGCCCATCTTTGATTCCTGCTTTGATGTGACGCGTTAAAATGACTGCCTGAACTGCCACTATTGTAACCACTGCCCTCCTCTCTCTCTCTCTCTCTCTCTCTCTCTCTCTCTCTCTCTCTCTCTCACACACACACACACACACACACACACACGCTACCACTGCTCGCTGGCGCAGTGGTAGCGTTCTCGCTTGCCATCTGGTAGACGGGAGTTCGCGCCTCGCTCAGGTTGCGAAAAGTTTCACTGACGAAGTGGGTGGTTACTGTCCCCCTTGAGCAAGGGGATGGGTGTGTGCGTGTGTGAAGGTCACAGCTTTGCCCATAGATCGGACTATATGAGCTCTCAGCTCCCTTCCGGGAGGGTAAAAGCTGACGATCACTACCATCAAGTGATCCTGACCGACCGGTGAGTTACACACACACACACACACACACACACACACGGTTAGTTTACAGATTTTGCGACACTTTCGATGCCAACATGAAAGGAAAACATACTTGCTCTTTTATCAGTTAAATTTAAAGGCCACTAATCTGATCGTCCCTTGCCCACGAAATCACTGCTTGAAGTATGTTAAGTCCTGTCCTGAAGTTTAGCCCTTCTGTTGGTTAACACCTCTTCCTTAGCGATTTATTTTTAGATGTGGGTAGTTAATATCCGTTTGAAGGTAATTTAAATAGAATATGGCGGCAATACTGGAAAGATTTATGTAAACGAGGACAGTATAAGGTGTAAAAATAAATCGCTTAGGAAAAGGTGTTAGGGAGCTGCCACTCTAGTGTCAAACATCGACTATAGTGTGTCTTTTCCAACCTGACCCGGAACCTTTCGGCTCTGTAGTTAAAATTAGTGGGTCGATTTAACAGTACCCTTTCCACACCTAACTTGGCCCATTCACGCAGCTCAGTGGCAGAAGATAATACTACGACCCGGTATCCTTTCATAGCACTTCTTCGTGATTAATACCGTATTATATCGTTAGTCTAATTATCCTAACTCAGCATTCAAGATGGACGGATGGGAAGTGTCGGCCAGGTTAGAGTGAAAGGGGTCTAGTAATCCGAGTCATTGCTGGCACATATCTGAGAGAAGTTCACGCAGCCACTCCCAACTTTTGAGTCTGCTATAGTGGGCCGGTTCCATCAGGCGAAAACAAAGCAGTTAAAACCAAGAGATGATATTTTAAAACTGAGATGAGTTTTCTTAACTAAGATTTTTTTACTGAGAATTTTTTACTGTGTTTTTTTACTGAGGATTTTTTTTGTTAAGATTTTTTTTTGTTTTTTTTTTATTAAGGTGATTTTTTGTACTAAGAGGATTTTGTCACTAATGTGAATTTATTTAATAAGAGGTGTGTGTTTTACTAAACTGTTTTTTTTTACTAAGCTGATTTTTTTTTTACTAAGGTGATTTTTAAAGTAAGGTGATTTTTTACTACGGTGATTTTTTTAATATATATTTTTTTAGATGATTTTTTTTTATCTAAGGTGATTTCTCCCCCGCCCCCCCCCAGATGGAGGGTAAGTGGTACATGGTGGCGGCGTCCTCCACCACCAGCCTGTGCATCACGCTGGACTTCACGCCGGCGGATGGAGGCTTCAAGGTGGAGGAGTCCCGGGAGTGGTCGCTGTTCAGGATGATTGGCATCGATACTGGTGTCAAGTCCACCACCACCCTGACACCATCCAACCCTGCCAACCCCGCTGTAATGGAAGCCACGGATGGACCTACTGGTGAGTCTCTGTTACTTACTTACCTGCCTACTTACCCACTCACTCACTCACCTAATTCACTCTCACCTAATTCACTCACTCATACATCATCGTTGCACCACCCAACCCTGCCAGCCCAGCTGTTTTTGAAGCTGTTGTTTTATTTACTTACCGTACTTACCTACTTAGTGGTAGGTGGTGGCGACCATCATCCACTCACTTGATGTAGTGCTGCCTACTTCTTCCCTAGCCTTTATCATTCTTTTTCTGTGCCTGCCCTCCTCTCTTCCTATTTCTCTCATCTTTCCTGTCACTTCTTATTGCTTTTCTTTCCTTTACAGGTGGCTTTACATTGAGTGACAAGCCAAATGGTTTCATGTAAGCCAAGAAACCATGTACAACGTTGGGTGGTAACCATATAACCAAACCATACGTGCTCCCTACGTGTCAACAAGTGGGTTGGTGGAGGGTTAGTGCCCCACCCTGTAAAACAAATGACTCAAAGTCAAATGGCCACCCCTTACGGGTTTATGGCGTCTGGCAATATATAGATAGATAGACTTACATACTTACTTTTTCTCGTTTTCTCACTTACCTACTTGCTTACTCACTCTCTCGTTTTCACTCTTACCTACCCACTCACTCTCCCTCGTAATCCCACTCATTATTTTAGCTCAAATCTTGCATTAATTTTCCTCATCATTTTCTTACACTTTCCTCCGTGGACTTTATCTGGTGGGTGGTATTCCCGTCGATTAAGGAGGCTCCCTGACATCCTTTCCCAAGCGATTTATTTTGCCTGTTACGCCTTACTGTGCTATTCTGTTATATAAATCATTCTAATATCGCCGTACTCTGCATATATAACGTACAGAAGGATATTAACCACCCCTAGCCAGGAGTAAATAGATGAGGAAAAAGTGTTAGGAGCTTTCTTAACCAGCGAGAATTTGGACCTCTGTATTCTGGCTGACATACCAGGCTTCGTAACACCTCTTCCTCAGCGATTCATTCTGCGTATTCCACCTTAATATTTTTTGTCTGTCACTTAACGTTGTTTTAATATCGTCCTAGATTGCATCAGTGTCTTACAAGAGGATATAGAGCTTGAACGTCCAGAGTAAATTGCAAAAGATGTATTATGACATATCCAAAACCCCTTAGAATGTGACGCCAAGCCCTTGTGTGTGTGTGTGTGTGTGTGTGTGTGTGTGTGTGTGTGTGTTTCCTGTATAGTGTAGTAGGAAGAACTAAACAGACTCTTCGTAAATCCTCTTCTTTTCGTGAAGGTCTGGGCTTCATGGATGAGGCTGACGTCACGATGCTGGATACGGACTACACCACGTACGCCTCCATATACGAGTGTAAGGACTACTTGTTCTTCCGCAGGGAGGAGTTGGCCATCCTTAGCCGCCAACCCACTCTGGATTCCACTATCATGGAAAGGGTGAGTCAGCGGGTGCGGGTATGGGTTATGCTGCATGGGTTTTATATACCGGTGTATATATATATATACCCCCTGTGGCAGGGGGGACACAATCTGGCCCCACAATGGGGTGGTACTACTACTTTGCGGCCAGGTTGTGTTAGGAAGAATTCTGCCACCGTTTTCCCTGCGTGTTGTAAAAAGCGACTAAAAGGGCTGGGCTGAGGGGACTAGGGACCCCCTCCTGTGTTTTTTTAGTTCCTAAAAAGAGACAGGTCATAGAAAAGGATTGGGGATTGAGTTATTCCTGTACCCTGAAGATTGGGTCTATGAATGTGCGTGGTTGTAGTGCAATTGAGACTAAAAGGGAGGAGATTGGGAGATTGATTGTGAGAAGAAAGTTGGATGTGTTAGCTTTGAGTGAAACAAAGATGAAAGGGAAAGGTGAGTCTAAGTTTGGACGTGTGAATGGAAGATTGTCAGGTGTTGATAGAGGAAGAGAAAGAGAAGGTGTGGCCTTGTTAGTGAGGCCGGAAGTACAGCAGTGTGTGATTGAGTGGAAGGTGTCATCAAGACTGATGTGGGTGAAAGCGAAATTTGAACGTGAGTTGTGGGTATTTGTGAGTGCATATGGGCCTGATAGTGAAAGGGATGAAGAAGAGAGGGAGTCTTTCTGGAATGATGTTGGTGAATGTCTGCAGAGTTTTGGAGTGAATGTGCATGTGGTAATGATGGGAGATCTGAATGCTAGAGTGGGAAATGTAGCAGGTGAGGTGTAGTTGATATGCATGGTGTGCCTGGAAGAAATGAAAATGGGGAACGAATGATACAGATGTGCGTTGAGCGAGAGATGGTGATTGGAAATACCGTAAATGAGAAGAAAGATATTTTTAAGTATACATGGGTGAGACAAGAGGGTGGAAGGGTTGTTGATAGAGCATTGATGGGCATTGTGGTTGTGTCCAGGAATGTAATAGGAAGATTGTTGGATGTGAGAGTTTTGAGAGGGGAAGGTGGAGGTATGTCTGACCACTGCCTGGTGGAGGGAAAGTTGAGAGTAGGTAAGAGATGGGAGAGAGCTAGGAGAGTTAGGTGTGGCAGGGAGGTTTTGAAAGTGAGTGAGTTGGGTAAAAGAGAGAAAATGATCGAGTATCAGGAGAAATTGAAAGATGAGTGGAACGCAGTGAAAGATCAGGAGAATGGCAGTGTGGAGGAGGAATGGCAGTTGTTTAAGAGTGCTGTGGTGTGAGACGAGTGGGTGGTGGTGTAACAAAGGGAAGTGAATGGTAGTGTGAGGAAGTAAGTATGGCTATGGCTGGGAAGAGACGTGCATATGAAGTGTGGCTGCAGGGGAAGAATGAGGTGTCAAATGAGAGGTATAAGGAAAAGAGGAATAGGGCGAGAGGGGCTGTGTGTGATGCTAAAGTGGCAGCAGATGAGAGGTGGGGTAGGTGGTTGACTGAGATTTTTCAACAATAAGAAATTGTTTTGGAAGGTGAAAAGGGTGCGACAGGGATAGTCTGGGAAGGAAGAGCGAGTAAAAGCAGAGGATGGAAGGATGTTAATTGAGATGGATGCAGTAAGGAAGAGATGAGGAGAGTATTTTGAAAGATCGTTAAATGTAGAAGAGGGAAGAGAGGCTGAGATTGTGGCAGATGGAAGGGTGGAAGGAATAAATGTGTTGGGAGAGCTTATTATTCTTTGATCACGGTGGAGGAAGTGCAAAAGGCAGTAAAGGAGATGAAAACAGGGAAAGCTGCAGGTAAGGATGGGTGTGCTGTGGAATGCCTGAAAGGTGGTGGAGCGACTATTATTGAATGTGTGTTTTGTGAAAGGTATGGTGCTAATTGACTAGGCAAGTGTTTGTGTGGTCCCGTTGTATAAAGGCAAGGGTGATAAGTACGAATGTACTAGGTTTAGGGGTATAAGTCTGTTGAGTGTTGTAGGTAAGGTGTATGGTACAGTGTTAATTAAGAGAGTTAGAGAGGGTACAGAGGGAGTGATTGGTGATGAGTAGTGTGGCTTTAGGAAAGGGAGAGGATGCGTGGATCAGGTGTTTGCTGTGAGACAGGTGTGTGAAAAGTATTTAGCAAAAGGTAAGGATGTGTTTTGGGCGTTCATGGATTTAGAGATAGCGTACGATAGAATTGATAGGGAGGCTTTGTGGACTGTTCTAAGATTGTATGGACTTGGTGGTAAGTTGCTAAAAGGAGTGAAAAGTTTTTATGTAAATAGTAGAGCATGTGTAAGAGTGGGAAATACTGTGAGTGATTGGTTTCCCGTGAGAGTGGGGCTGCGGCAGGGATGTGTGATGTCACCTTGGTTGTTTAATATTTATATGGATGGAGTTGTAAGGGAGGTGGATGCAAGAGTGTTAGGTGGAGGTCTGAGTCTGGTGAATGTTGATGGTAGAGAGTGGAATCTGAAGCAGCTGCTGTTTGCGGATGATACTGCACTGGTGGCTGACTCAGAGGAGAGATTGAGATAGTTGGTAGAGGAGTTGGGAAGGATGTGTAAAAGGAGGAAATTGAAAGTAAATGAGAATAAAAATAAAGTGATGAAGTGTACGAGGTTGGTAGATGGCAGGAGGACGAATATAGTATTGAATGGTGAGTTGCTTGAGGAGGTAGAGTGTTTTAAGTATTTAGGGTCACATGTTGCTGTGGATGGATGAATAGATGCAAAAGTGAAGTTTAGAATGATTGAAGTACGAAAGGTGCTGAGAGGAATGAAAAAAGTGTTTAGATGTCGTTCACTTAGAATGGATGTAAAGAGAAGGCTGTATGAGGGTGTTGTGGTACCGACTGCATTATTTGGGGCTGAAACATGGAATATGGGTGTAGCAGAGAGGAAAAGTTTGAATGTAATGGAGGTGAGGTGTCTGAGGAGTAGCCTATGTGTGGAATGACGTGTATGGATCGAGTGAGAAATGATGAAGTGCGAAGAACTGGAATTGTTCGGGAGATGGCTGATTGAGTTGAGCAGAGGGTGTTGCGATGGTTTGGGCCTATAGAGAGAATGGATAATGAGCAATTGGTGAAAAAGATAACTAGATCTTGATGTGAGAGGTGTAAGGCTGAGAGGAAGACCAAAAATAGGATGGATGGACAGTGAAGAGAGCGTTGGATGCGAGAGGGATGTCTGTTGAGCAAGGAAGATTGGCTGTGCGTGATAAAAATGAATGGAGAGAAACTGTGAATGAATAAATGAAAGACACAGCTCTGAGGGGATATTCTCCCGCATTTTGTCTGATCAGCTGATCAGGTCAGGTGTGGGTAGGTTGATGGGTCCATTATTATGTGGCAAGGATAAACCAGCTCTGCAGTCGGGCCATGCTGCGGATGTCACTGATTGCACTGTGCAGTTGATCCTCGTGCAGTGTGGTACGGTGAAGATCTGTCCCTTCTTCCCGTGGGACTAAAATGCGAATGAATGTGTTTGAGTGGATGAGTAAATTGGGAGTGTGTCGTCCTGTCTCGGCTACTTCCCTTTCCTTGGGGGAAGCAGCCTAAGTTTGGGCATGTGGAAAGGATGGGGGATGATAATTGGGTGCAGAAGGTGAGAAGTGTTAATACTGGGGGAGGGGTTGTGAGGGGTAGACCGAGAAAGACATGGGACGAGGTCATTAAGTGT
>JAGKTI010043012.1:0-10029 GCA_018397915.1 Birgus latro
AAGCAACGTCCAGAACTTGGTCTTGTCTGGGACTTGGGAAAAATGCCCCCGGACAGGTACCTATAGACCCCAACCCAACCTAACTTTGAAAGCCACCTAAATAATGCCCTACAGGACATGCACAGCACCTACTTATGATACTATTCACACTAATAAGGGACAGAAACCATTAAATAAATGAAAAGGATCCAGAGAGTGAGAAGTGAGTAAGGAAAACATTTAGCAACGTACAGGATACTTATGACATATCCATGGCCGTCACAAAGAGTAACCAGCCTCCTCTATGGCTCTGACAGTGGTGAAGGTGCACTTGAAGCACATACAGTAATCCAGTGTTGCACTGCACTTAATCCTTTGTACTATAAATCATAATTTTTTAACACTGCTCATTCTGTTCTTACGTGTGCCACGCTAGTTGCAACACACCAGTGTTGCACTTTGCACTTAATTCTTAGCACTCTGAATTCTAATTTCTTAACACTGCACAACACTGTAAATTCCCATGTGGTCTAGTGGTGAGGTATTGCAGTTTATTCACTGTCAGAGCGAGCACGTGGGCAACCATGGCAACAAGTGTGCAGTCACGATGGTAGGTAAGCGAGAAATGGGGAGGATGCATGTGTGCTGTAGCAGACGTCGCCGGAACTATGCGCCAAAACACAGCTGTTCGTTACCGCATGGCAAATTTAGAGTAGGGATGAACACATATTGGCTTCCCCCCCCCACTCCCCATTTTGACATTTTTTGGCAATTTCTGGACCCAAGCCCAAAATGTCTGGGACTTGAGGTGTCCAGGACTTGGGTGTCCGGGTCTTAAAGGGATTACTCAAACAGTATATATTGTGTGTGTGTATATATATATATATATATATATATACACAAATATAAATAGGTATACCCCAGTTTAACGATGCAACTGGTTAGGTAAAAACCCATCACTAGGTGGGGTATTGTATATCGGGGTGGATTTAACATGAAAGTATAGGGATGCATTTTTCAGCCTTGGGTTTCCCCCCCCAACCAAGCCCTAAACCCACCTAAATGAGGCCAAAAAGCCAATCTAAATGGCCTAAATGAGTTTAAAGCCAATCTAAATGGTCTAACAGCTGTAAAAGAAGTAATCAAAGCCTAACACCTGTAAATGACTCATTAAAATCAACAAATAAAATCTAAAAATCATTAAAAATTGGTCCAAAAATATCAAACACCTCTCATCACTTACTTCTTGTAATTCCATGTCTGGTCCTTGTTGCCATTCTTGCTATCCCCAACTCCCCCCCCCCAGGGCTAGGGGACAAGTGGTGCTCCCTAACACTCACTCATCCTCTTCAAAGCCTTCATATCCCATCTACGGGGAAGGGTCAGAGGCGGGGGAAGCCTGGCAGGGAGGGGTGATGGTAACAGGAGACCGATGCACTGGCTCTGGGGGTGGTGATGGGGTGCGATGTGATGACTCAGGCGGTGGTGATGGGGTGTGGTGCGATGGCTCAGACAGTAGTGATGGGGTGCAATGGAATGACTCAGGCAGTGGCGATGGGGTGCGATGCAATGGCTCTGGGGGTGGCGATGGAGTGCAATGTGATGACAGAGAAGGTGGTGAGGGAGACAACTGTGATGACCGGTGAGTTGGTGAGGGAGACCGCTGGGATGACTGATGAGGCAGTGAAGATGACAGATGTGGTGGCTCATGTCGTGGCAAAGGAGACAGGGGCAGTGGAGAGATGGAGACTGGGGAGAGGAAGGCAGTAATGGAGTGGCAGAGTGCCGCAATGGAGACGCAGGTGACACGGGAGATGGGGATCGGCTGGAGGTGAGGTCCAGCACTAGGGGCCGAGCACATCCTTGGCAGGAGGATGCCCTGGCCGTGTTTTTGCTGGCAGATGGCTGGGGAGATGCTCTGCTGGTTGAGGGCTGGGGAGATGCTCTGCTGGTTGAGGGCTGGGGAGATGCTCTGCTGGTCGAGGGCAGGGAAGATGCTCTGCTGGTCAAGGGCTGGGGAGGTCCTCTGTGGGTCGCTGGTGTGGTGGAGGCCTGCTTGAAGAAGGCAGTGATTGTAGTCTGCCTGGCCGACTTCTGCTTTTCCTCCAGCATCGCCCCATACACCTTCATCCCCTCCTCCAGCCGATCAGATGCATCCAAGCTTTGTCCTGGGAGAGGGTCATGTGTGCGCATAAGCACAATGATCTTGTCCACCTTAGTCACCATCTCCCTCAGAATTTTCATATTGAGGACTTGCACTTCAGGGACAACCTCCTCCTCCTGTGCCTCCTGGTGCACCCGCTTAATCTCCATAGTGAAGAGCTGCTCTGTTGAGCTCCTTTTTGTGGCTTTCCAGGACCTCCATGTCCTCCTTGTCGACCTCCCCAAAGCTCGCCTTGTGTGACATTGCTGAGTTCATTCCTGTGGCTTTCCAGGACCTCCACGTCCTCCTTGTTGACCTCCCCGAAGCCCGCCTTGCGCGACAGTTGAACAGTTTCCTGCCGCAAACGTTGCACCGGCGGAGCTTGAACACCCTTGGGGAAGCCAGCGAAGGAGCAAACGCACTCCAGCCACAGATTCCACCTCACACCGTTCATGGTGGGCTGGCTAACTTCCTGCCATGCAGTAGTGATGTTCTCTATGGTGTGGAATATATTAAAGCCCTTCCAGAACGTTTGCACTGTCAACTTGTCATTGCTGTCACAGACCTTCACCAACTGCTGCATAGTGCGGTGGAGGTAATATGCCTTAAATGTCACAATCACCCCCTGTCCATGAGTTGCAGAAAGGACGTGGTGTTGGGGGGCAGGAACACCACTTCTGTGTTACTAGCCCAGTTCTCCATCACAGGAGGGTGGCAAGGCATGCTGTCTACCACCACAAGAAATCTGTTTGCTAACTTCTCCCTTTGAGCATACCTCTTGTGGACACGAGAGGTAGGAGTGAAAATAGGAAAAACAGATGTCAGAAGTCAGCCAGGCCTTCTTGTTTGACTTCCAAATCACCCCTAAATTCTCGTTCACATACCCCAACAGAGCCCTGAGGTTCTTGGAGTGGTAGACCAGCAGTGGCTTCAACCTGAGGTCGCCCTCGGCATTGCCCCCAGCAACAAGGTAAGGCGCCCCTTTGAGGCCTTGAACCCTGGCGTAGACTTTTCTTCTGTTGCACGGAATGTCTTTGAGGACATTCTCTTCCAAACGAGTCCAGTCTCATCAAAATTCAACACCTGCTTCGCACTGTAGCCACCCTCTGCAATGATGCAATTCAGCTCGTCAGGAAACGCTGCCACCGCCATTGTATCCGCACTCGCCATCTCACCATACATCTTCATGTGATGCAGGCTTGCCCACCTCTTGAGGCAGTCAAACCACCCATGGCTAGCCTTAAATGTTTTGTTATCATCAAGATTCCACCTCACCTTTAATTTTCCTCCCACAATGTGAAAGCCTCGGTGCATATGATAACCTGACTCATGGGTGCCTTTCTCCTGTTCTGGTCCTCCACCTACATGCGAAGCATCCGCTCCAGCTCTTCCATCGCAAGCTTTCTATGGTGGGCAATACGGGAGGCAGATAAGGTTGCAACCTCCCCAGTGGCAGCCGTAATGGCCTCCCCCTTCTTGATAATGGTGGAGACAGTTGACTGGGCCAGGTGGAGACCCAAGGCAATCGCACATGCACCCTCACCTTTGTTGTGGTGCTTAAGAATATCTAACTTCACTTCCAGTGACACAGTTTTATGAGCACGCATCACAGGAACATCTCCAGCACCAATACTAGCAGGCCACTCACCACCCAACTAGGGTCTCCACTAACACCACCACTTGCTGTGCCCTTACCAGACATGATCACACTTATTTAGGCAAAAATTTACACAAAATCACATTAGTATCACTGACCTACTCATGGCACTGCTCATACACAGTTATGATGCATTACAACTGCAGACTGCGTAACGTTGGTGATGCAACATGATGTGGGGTGTGCGAGCATAAAACAGTTCCTCACTGAGATGGCCAGTGTGAGAAGAAAAATTTGGTTGAGCACAGGGTAAGCAATGGCTGTGGGGGCTGTGCGAGTATTTTTGCGAATCCTGGGAGGCAGGTGAGCTCACCTGGCCATGGAAACGTGTGTGATCCAAAATTTTTGCCCATCACCTGTGGATGAGACCCCACAGGGCCCACTGTTAAACTGGGGCGCGGCCACTGTCAAGCGGGGTATGGTGGTATTTCTACCCTCATCGCTAAGCCGAAGCAACGCATCAAGGGGTAACAAATGTTGGGGTATATACAGTAGTAATCCCTCCACTATCCAACGTAATGGAGCCAAAGGCATGACTGGAAAGTGGTCTTGTCCGGATAGTGGCCCTGAAGCTCCAGCACTGGTCATTCATGACCATAACCTAACCTAACCTAAATCAGAAAACCACCTATCTACCTCTCTACTGGACATGCATAGCACTTATTTAAGTCCCCTTTCACATAAATAATGCACACAAAGCATGAATTAACTGAATTTTAACCAAAAAATGATGATTTGGAGGTGAGTAAGGAATAGGTGCTCACAACTTGCCAGTAAGTGTAAGTAAGTATCAGACATGGAAATCACTATGAAAATCACCCTTTCTCACACCATATGCATTGCGTAATGCACACAAAGCATGAATTCATTGAAATTTAACCCCAAAATGATGATTTTGAGGTAAGTAAGGCATAGAGTTGGAAGCTTAGTGTAAAAAGTATCGGACATGGTAATCACTATGAAAATAATCATTTCTCACATCTTATGCACGAAAATATGGGATACAAAGCATCATATAAATAAATTGTTACCAGAAAAAGAGTTAGGTATGGCAAAGGTGTTCACTGTTCACCAACTGCACCGGACATTCTTGACCCTAACCTAACCTAACCTAAATCAGAAAACCACCTACCTACCTCTCTACCAGACATGCATATCACTTATTTAAGACCCTATTCACATAAATAATTGGCACAAAGCATGAATTAATCAAATTTTAACCCATAAATGATGATTTTGAGGTGAGTAAGACAGGGGTGTTCGCCAGCTGCCTACATAATGAACGTAAGGAAGAGACATGATTATTACTGAGAAAATCACCTTTTCACAGCCTATACACTCAAATATGGGACACAAAGCATGCAGTACATAAAATGTAACCAGAAAAATTATGATTTAGAGATGTGTAAGGCAAAAATGTTCACCAGTTGACTAGATAGTGAACATATGTAAGAGACAAGGTAATCACTGAGAAAATCACCTCTTTCACAGCCTGTGCACTCAAATATGGAACACAAAGCATGAAGTAAATAAAATGTAACCAGAGAATGACGATTTAGAAGTGATTATGGAAAATCAGTTGACAATGTTTACTTACATGTCCATGATTGTTGTTTACTCCTTGTTTACCCCCACCTCTAAGGTTTTTAGAGTGGTCATAATTGCTCTTGAAGCATGTCCAGTAATCCAGTGTTTAACTTCACTTAATACTTAGCATTGTGACTTTTGATTATTTAAACAAGAACGGAAATACCGCAAATGATCGGACAGCCATCCATTGTTCCCGGGAGTTGAGACAGAACTAGGAGGAGGGGGATAGGGAGGGAAGGGAGCTAGTTGGCGCGAGCGGGAAATTCAAACTGATGCGGTTGGAAAAAATTGGATTTTTTTTTTTTTGGGGGGGGGGAGGGGGTTCAGCCATCAGCCCATGATGTCCGAATAGTGAGGTAACCGGATAGTGGTCGTCCGGATAGTAGAGATTACTGTATATATACCCATCCATCCATTATCCAATCCTATGTCATCCCACAGAGGAGCGTTGGAGCCCGAGGCTAGGCGAGTTGGTCCTGACGTTTAAGATGACAGTGACCTGCCTCACTAATCCCTGAATGGCATTGTGTAAGCAATAAACCCCAACCACCCCCTGGATATAAACCTTCACCGGCTCAATCCGATTGGAGCGCTGTAGTTACCCACTAAACCACCAGGCGCCAAAATTTGGTTATATGGTTAACAACCAGCGTAGTAAATGGTTTCCTAGTGTACAGGAAACCATTTGACTTGTCACTCAGTGTAGAGTCACCCACAGGCAGAAGGAAGAGGAAAGAATGAAGGAAAAAAAAGACATAATAGGGAGTGTAAAGTCACCTACAGGCAGAAGGACAAGGAAAGAATGAAGGAAAGAAAGACAGAAGACTGAAGGAAAGAAGGATGGAGGAGAGGAAAGGGCAGACACCCAAGAGCAGCACTACATCGAGTGAGTGGATGGTAAGCGACCTCACCTATATATATACAGTAGGCGCGGAAAGTGTTGACGCCACCTTAAAAAAAGAAAACATTCTTGTGGTTAGCAAGGAGAAACAAATAAATTAACACTCACCATAGAATTTAGTATTTACTGGCATTCCCCTTCACCTTTATTATCTTCTTAAGGCGTCTGGGGAGACTGATGGCGTAGTTTTGCAGAACAGACGGACTAAAACTGCTCCACAGCTGCAGCCTCAAGTTTAGGCAAAGATGATGTGTCCATACTACGCAGCTGCNTGCACACTTCTGACAGACACATCTGCCAGCAACTGTGAGTTCTTTTCTTTTAAATCCCGTGCTGTTAGCCTTGGATCCTTGCTAACTTGCCTTGATATCAGCTGACAGGTCCTCAAGGTTGTCTTACGAGGTCTCCCAGGCTTGGGAAGTGGAGTGGGAGGAATGGCCTCCCCACTGTCCTTGAACCGCTTAACCAGTCTCTGCACTGTCCTCAGTCTAACACCATCTGATTTGCAATAAATGGGAGTTTGTAGGTAACCAAATAACTGTGTTACTTGAGTCAAAACATGCCCTCGTGGTGCATCACACACAGAGACAATCCTCCTCCTGTGGCTGCCCAAACATTACTGAGCCTGCTCCTGTGGTGCCAAACCTATCAAGCAGGGTTGCCAGCTCCCGTTGAAAAAGCGTCAGCTCATTTCGCATCACAGGGGAGGGTACTATTGACCCTACTTCACTTAACGCGAAAAAGAATGATGTCGGCAAAAAAACGTCAATACTTTCCACGCCTACTGTATAAGTGGCTGGGGAATGGTGGGGAGAAGGAGGGTTGCGAGAAGAGAGGAAGAAATCAGTAGGATGGAAGAGGTGGAAGCAATGAAGAAAGTTAAAATGGGGAAAGCCCCAGGAATTGATGGAGTGTGTGGTGAAGTGCTGAAGCATGGGAGAGAGATATCAGAATGGATGTGGAAGATGTGGAGATTGGCCTTGGAGGAAGGTAGAGTCCCGGAGGATTGGAAGTCAGGTATAATTATTCCTCTGTACAAAGGAAAAGGGGAGAAAGAAGTGTGTGGTAATCATAGGGGCATTTGCCTTCTTAGTGTAATAGGAAAAGTATATGGTAGGATACTTACTGACAGAGTTAGAGAAATAACAGAGGAATTAGTTGAAGAACAGGGAGGTTTTAGGAAGGGAAGAGGTTGTGTAGACCAGATATTCATTCTTAGATCCTTAGTGGAAAAGTTTCTAGAGAAGGGAAAGAAGTTGTATGCAGTCTTCATGGATTTGGAGAAAGCATATGACAGAGTGGATAGACAAGGACTGTGGTAAGTATTAAGAATATATGGAGTGGATGGGAAGTTGTTGAAGGCAGTGAAGAGTATGTATGAGGGTGCTGAGGGTGCTAAGGCTGCAGTGTGTGTGGATGGCAAACTGAGTGAATCTTTTCATTTGAAGGTTGGATTGAAACAAGGATGTGTCATGTCACCATGGTTGTTCAATCTGTACATGGATGGGGTTATAAAAGAGATACAAGGTTGGGCAGTGGATGATGGAGCGGCCCTAGTGAGAGAGGGCAGTGTTTGGAAACTCCCTGTACTCTTGTTTCAGATGATACTGTAGTTGAGTGAAGATGAAGGGGAGCTGCAAGGCTTGGTAGATGAGTTTGGGAGAGTGTGAAAGAAACGGAATCTAAAGGTGAACGTAGGGAAGGGTAAAGTGATGGTCTTCGAGAGAAGTGACGCCAGTGAATGTACAGTGAGATTGGATGGCGAGGATATGGAGAATGTGAGTGCATTTAAGTACTTGGGTAGTATGATGAGTAAGGAGTGCTTGAAAGGGTGCAGCAGGGAAGGAATGTTGCTGGTTCATTGAAAGCAGTGATAAGAAACAGAGAAGTGAGCATGGAAGTGAAAAAGTTGTTACATGACAGTATTGTGATACCAACTCTAACATATGGAAGTGAAGCTTGGACCCTGTTGGAAGGACAGAAGTCAAGAGTGAGAGCACTGGAAATGAGTTATCTGAAAGGAGCATGTGGAGTCACATGGAGAGACAGACTAACAAATGAGGAAGTGAAAGGGTGTTGTGGTGTGGATGTGGACGTGATAGGAAGTGTTTGGAGAAACACGTTAAGGTGGTTTGGGCATGTGGAGAGGATGGAGAGTGAAAGACTGATGAGGAGAGTGTATGTGAGAGAGGTGGAGGGGGGGAGGGGGAGGAGGAGGCCAAGGATGAGATGGAGGGATGGAGTAGAGAGGTACATGAGAGAGGGGTGTGTGAGTTGGGAGCGGGGTAGTGAAAAGGCGGGGGACAGAGCAACACAGGCGATTTGTTTGTGGCCATCCCGTGTGGGATTGAGAGGTCTGGCAATAGACAGATAAATAGACAGATGGAGTGTGATTTCAGTACTGGATGGTTAAATCGTTGCAAAGACAGGCAAGGAATTAGGAATCTGTAAACTAGACATCTTGGGAGAGAGCAAATCAGCAAACAGCAAATGCTGGTGCATTTTTCTTCCTAACAGACCAACTCTAACTAGCACCACATAAATTCATCTTAGAATGCATATGCGCTGGCAGAGAAGAAAAAAAATATTAACAGGAATGAAGGTTTACTTTGTTGGAAGAAAAAAAAATAATATGCTTGAATTTCAAACGTACATCATTTATTTTATTTTCTGCAAAACAGCTGATTGGCTGGTGAGGGGTGGAGTAATGGCGGTCAGGTGGGGAAGAAATAGTCGGGGCAGGGACCGTAAACACAGCTCATGTGGGGGCACAGGTGCAGTCTTAAAATAACAATAGTTCACCAGTAAATGTTCAAGATTTTATTTCTTTACTTTATGTTTCCATTTTTATGAGTACAGTACAGTACATATAATGAATAATTCGGTAATAAACAGAATGGAATTATGCATTTTGCTGAACTGCTAGACATTGCATGCACGTGCGTTATGACCATGATGTGTATTTACGAGGCAATTTTTCAGGTGGAATCTCTTAGTGTGGCTCCTGATGAGTGTGGTGAGTACCTGAATTGTATTTGCGGCTGTGATAATTATAGCTTTTGTATAGATTTGACATGAATATCAGAAATACAGGAAAAATCTGTAACCAGGAAGGTAAATTCCCCAAGCCTCCTGGGTAACTGGGATTGTACTGTGTATATATATATATATATACAGTAAGACCTCACTATAACAGACTAATTGGAGCTCAGGCCAGTCCGAAATATGTGAAATTCCGATAAAAGCGACATCCGGACTTATCTCTGCTAATCTGGACTTTTCAGATATATCAGACATTAGTCCGGATTGCATCAGTGGTTTTCACCACCATTGCAGTACTGTACTGTGTTATACCTTCACTACATTAATCAAATGGTATAATAATACTGTACTGTGCACTGAAAAACATGTCTTTTACTTGTCTTATTGTGGTGAACATAGCTGAAGTTGTCAGGCAGTCCGGACTGCTTTCTGGCTATATCGGACTTTTTCCGATGTATAGGAGTTTAGTCCGGTAGCTCCTTGAGTCCGATAAAAGCGAATTCCGGTCTACTGAAGTCCGTTTTATCGAGGTTTTACTGTATCTTGATACAGTGCAACCCATAAAATTCGAAGTGCTTGTGTCCATAAATTATTCGAACTCTAGATAAAGCATTTATTTGGCTATCCTTGTCTTAATTCTTGTAGTTTAGACATGCTTTTGACACAAGCAGTGCAGTAGTTATGGGCTACCTAGCTTTTTTTTTTTTTTTTTTTTTT
>JAGKTI010043013.1:0-10029 GCA_018397915.1 Birgus latro
TCCCAAGTCGTCAGCAAATCACAACAGTAGTCACAAAACCTGTTCACAGTTACTGCATTGAAGTTAGCTATATGTAAAAACTCTTGAATATTTCTGTTCCTTCATCAAACAAATTACACCAGAGTTATAATGATCACCCTGTACCTCCCCCACCTCTGTCTCTTTGTCTGAAACCCTCTCACCCTTTACCACAGGAGGAAGGGAATGTAAATTTGAAGGAGATCATAGAACAACAAAGTAAGGAAAAAGTGGAGAAGGAAGTGGTTAGAGTATTAAGAAGTAGAGAATCTTTGGTCAGGGATGTAGCAGACAAGAAAAAATGTGTGATAATCTCAGGAATAAAAGAAAAACGAATGACAGTAAGATCTGAAAGAGAGAGAGTGGAACTGAACAAGGCTAAAGAAATAATATCACTGGTTAAGGAGGGAAACAATGAAGCCCAAGAAGAGATTGAAGAAGTGTTTAGGTTAGGAAAGTACGAGGATGGTGGGGCAAGGCCCTTGAAAGTAAAGTTTAAGTCCCAAGTAATAGTGAATGAAATCATAAGTAGAACTTGGAAATTGTCAGATAAAGAGTGGTTTAAAAATGTTTGGATTAGGAGAGATGCAAACAAAGAGGAAAGAGCTAAATTAAAGGAGTTAGTAAAGGAAGCAAAGATAAAAAATGAACAGCGAACAGAGGAAGAGAAGACAGAGTTCTACTGGAGAGAGTTATGGACCAGAAATTGAGAAAGTGGTACCGACGGAGGGAAGGAGAGAAGAGAGTATAAAAAACGATGAAAAAAGTTTGAAAGTGGCGTACACAAACATTGATGGACAATATCGGCAAGGTTAGAAATCAATGATTTTTTGAGGGTACACGAACCTGATGTTATGTGCTTTGTAGACTAAATTGAAAGAAGATATTGATATTCATATGGGAGATGGGAGATACAAATTATGGAGAAGAGACAGAAAAGAAAAAACGGGAGAAGGAGTGATGATAGCAGTGAAGGACAGTATAAATGTAGATACAGTGGAAATGGCAGAGGGCAGGGCCAAAGTGATAAATATGAAATTAGAAACTGGGGAGAATGGTAAGAGAGATATGGCAGTGGTATATGTTCCCCCTAAGACGAGAGCATGGAATGACGATGAATACCAGATGTTGTCAGACATGGTTAGTTATCTACAGAAAGTGATCGAGAAAAGCAACAATATAATCCTAATGGGTGACTTTAATTGTAAAGAGGTGAACTGGGAGGAATGGGACTCAGGAGGCAGCGAAGATTCGTGGGGCACTAAATTGCTAAATGTGGCAATGAATAATGTAATGACGCAGTGGGTCAAAGAAGAGACACGATTCAGAGGTGATGACACACCAGCAAGATTAGATTCGCTACTATCCAAAGAACCTGATGTAATTGAATCTTTAAATTATCTGTGTCCTATAGAAAAAAGTGACCATGTGGTCATTGAGTTCCAGATGATAACAGGGAGCGTGGTGCCAAGAGATGAGCTTTATAGGCAAGGAAGATACAACTTTGGGAAAACAAACTTTGCAGAATTGAGAAAATTTTTCGAAAATGCAGACTGGAGAAAATTCAGGGAAACAAGAGAGATACAGACGAAGTGGGATATCTTCTTAGACCTCTATAATTTGGGAGTGGAAAAAATGTGCCAAGAGCAAGTGGGAAAGAAAACAGGAAAAAGGAGTGGTTTAATAGAAGGTGTATGATAGCGAAAAAAGAGAGGGACATGGCATGGAATAAATGGAGAAAGAGAGGTAATAACAGAGCAAAGGAAGAATATAAAAGAACTAGAAATGAATTTACAAGAATACGTAGAGGGGAAGCAAAGAACTTTGAAAAGGGTATAATTGACAAATGTAAGGTTCAACCCAAATTGTTTTATAGATTTGTTAATGGCAAATTGAAGCAACGGGAAGGAATCACCAAACTGAAAGTTGAAGAAGAGGTCTACAAGGATGCAGTAATGCAAGCTGAAATAATGAACAAATGTTTCCAATCGGTTTTCACTAAGGAAAGGGAGTTTGTGGAGGGAGAGGGAGTGATTAGAAATGTAGTGATAAAAGATATAAAAGTGGAAGTGCAGGAAGTGTATAAATTACCGGGAACTCAAGATGTAAGGAAAGCCCCAGGACCGGATGGAATCTCTAATTGGGTACTGAAGGAATGCAGAGAACAACTGGCGGATAAGATTCACAGTTTAATTGTGTGCTCCTTGGAGGAGGGGAAAGTGCCTCGAGAATGGAAGAGGGCAAATGTGGTACCAATTTATAAGGGAGGAAACAAGGAAGAACCCTTGAATTATAGACCAGTATCCCTAACCAGCATGGTTGCGAAATTGTGTGAGAAAATCCTGAAAGATAGATAGATAAAATATCTGGAAGAGATGAATATTTTGACTGAAAGTCAGTTTGACTTCAGAAGTGGAAGGTCATGTGTTTCCAACTTGTTGAGCTTTTACTCAAGGGCGATTGACATGTTACAGGAGAGAGACGGTTGGGTGGATTGTGTGTACTTAGATCTGGAGAAGGCCTTCGACAAGGTACTCCACAAGAGACTAATATGGAAATTAGAGCATATCGGAGGACTAAAGGGAAGCCTCCTGGAATGGATGAGAGACTTTTTGAGTGAAAAACAAATGAGGACAGTAATAAAGGACAGGACATCTGGATGGAGGGAAGTAACAAGTGGTGTCCCACAGGGCTCTGTGTTGGCACCAGTAATGTTCCTGATTTATGTAAATGATATGGTAGATGGAGTGAACAGTTATGCAAGCCTGTTTGCTGATGATGCAAAGATCTTGAGAAAGGTAGAGGTTGAAGGGGACTGTAAAATGCTACAGGAGGATCTGGATAGGATACATGATCGGAGCCGGATGTGGGAAATGAAATTCAATGCAAAAAAAATGTAAAATATTGGAAATGGGTAAAAGTACCAAGAGGCCATCATTGAATTAGTTGATGGGTAATGAACCAATTAGAAAAGCGAGAGAAGAGAAAGATTTGGGAGTGCTGGTCCAGGATAGTTTGTCACCTGAAAAACACATAAATAAGATAGTTAGAGAGACATATAAACTCTTGACCAATATAAGAGTGGCATTTCATTACATGAATGAGGAGATGATGAAAAAATTGATAGTGGCCATGATCCGGCCCAGGTTAGAATATGCAGCAGTAGCGTGGTCCCCACACAAAAAGAAAGATATAACCAAGATTGAGAGAATACAGAGAACAGCAACTAAAGAAGCCAAGCTGCCTGAAGGACACTAAGAAATATAGCTTTCCTTATAGATGCATAGACCTGTGGAATAGCCTGGACAAAGAGATCGTCCAGTCTAAAAACTTAAACGAGTTTAAGGCAAAATTTGACTTATTGAGAAATAGAGACAGGACTCCACAAGCGTAGCTCATTTCCTGTATATCACAATTAGGTAAATACAATTAGGTAAATACATGTATGTGTCCAATCCAACCTAATCCCATAATTACTAGTGACACAAAGTTCTTTCCCTCTACTCCATTGCCCATCAACTCCATATATACTGTGCATATATATACCTACTTCTGTGCTCTCTCTCTCTCTCTCTCTTCTTCCAGATTAACCCAATAGCTGCTACGTACATCATATGAAGAATAGCGTGCAACTGCTACGAACTTCGTATGATCAAGCTCCTTTTTTTTTTTTTTTTTTTTTTTTTAAGGCGCTTTACATTTTTCACCCAAATATCCATAAATAGCATACCATGGCCAAACTAAGGAAAATATTGAACTCACGTTTGGTTGTCTTATTCTTTTCCATGCACTCGTTCATTTATAAGAGCAAATATTATTTTTGTGAAAAAGAAGAAAAATCCCATTTTTTTGTGCATGAGGAAATCGACCACGAAACCTAATGCAACAGTTAACAGGTTAAACCCCATTATTGTCTCCACTCTTCCACTTCTCCCCTACCCTTCCCCAAACTGCAATTTAGGCGTCCCCTGCTGAAGTGATGCAAGTGACGCCTCAGTTGAAATTTAGTTTTCACTTGCATCGAGTGGTACAATAATAGTTCTATGTGAGGTAAGTGAACCAAAGTGATTCAGGGAAGTGGTATGGTCATGAAGTCCATAATCCAACACAAAACCGCGAATTTTTGGCAGAAATGCTACACGACTTTACTTTCCGATCTGCAGTAAGACAAGAGCCCGTGAGAGGTGCCCAACCTATCAGCACACTAGCAGCATGGTGACTGGCAGTCAATGGGAGCGCAGCAGCGGCGTCAGTCATACTTCCCGCCTCGTGACTACCGGCTTACTCTTTTTTTTTTTCTTTTTTGTGTGTGGTTTTCTGACCTGTACGGGTGCTACAATGTCTGACAGTGTTAAGTTTGTGTTAAGAAAAAATACTGAAAATATTATTGTGAAAGAAAAGTCATTATTTTTGTTGTTGTAAAAAGCAAGTTGTGTGTACGTGGCTACATAAAAGAAAAATATTATTTTGAGAAGTCATTACGATTTTTATACTACCTATTTTTTTAATTAACAGAAAAATAATATTCAGTGTCTTATGAATACGAAATTATAGCTATTGACGTCCAGAACATATTATTAAGTGATGAAGTACAGTAGTACGGTATTAAGAAGAGCATAGTCACATTCAGTAATATTATCATGGTGCTTAAGGAGCGAGTGATGAGAGGGAGGACATATGTACCTAGGAGGAAAATATGGAAGCTGGGAAACCAATCAGTAAAGGATGCCTTTTATAGTGAGATGAGGAGAGTGGTGGCTGAACAGGAGGCCGTAGATGGAGGCGTTGATGAGCAGTATAGACCCCTTGAGAACAACCTCTTGAGAGTTGCCGATGCAATGTGCGGTTGGACAGGGGGCCCACCAAGACATAAAGTGGCTTGGTGGTGGGATGGGGGTGTGGAGGCTGCAGTTGGGGAGAAGGGAGGGCTTTTCCGGGAGTGGAAGAATGGTGGTGGCAGGGAGGGGTGCTTGGCTGCTGAGCGCAGGGCTGGAGGAGAGGTGTACAGGGCGAGGTCTGAGTTACAGAGACTTTTGCTTGGTGATCTGAATCATGGAGAATGGAAAAATATGATTTTTAAGGTGGCAAATCAGGTGAAGAGGGATAGTCAGGACATTGTAGGTGAGCAGTGTGTGAAGAGTGATGATGGAAGGGTAGTGGTGAACAGTGAGGATATTAAAGATGCATGGAGGAGGCATTATGGCCGATTGTTGAATGAGGAGTTTGATTGGGATGGGGAGGGTTTGGAGCCAGCTGGTCCAGTGTTTGGCCCTTGGCCTTTGATTGACGCTGCTACTGTGAGTGAGGCAATAGGCAGGATGCGGGTGGGGAAGGCGGCGGGTGTGGCTGGGTTGACTGCCGAAATGTTGAAGGCCTCAGGAGATGCTGGGGTGAGGTTGGTCACTGACCTGATAAATATGATTATATATGAGTGTGTTGCCCCAGATGATTGGCTGAAGAGTGTAATTGTAAATGTATACAAAGGAAAGGGTGATGCCCTGGAAGGGGGAAATTATAGAGGTGTAAAGCTCTTAGATCAGATAATGAAAGTAATGGAGAGAGTTCTAGAAGGTACGATTAGAGAAAGAGTGAATATCGATGAGATGCAGTTTGGGTTTGTGCCAGGCGGGGGGACCACTGATGCCATATTCATTGTTCAACAGCTTCAGGAAAAATATATTGGAAAGAAAAGGGAATTGTATTTTGTTTTTGTTGATTTGGAAAAGGCCTTTGACAGAGTCCCTAGAGAGGTGGTGAAGTGGGCAATGAGAGAGCTAGGGTTGGAAGAGTGGCTGGTTAGGGTGATTATGGCCATGTACCTGGGTGCTCGCACCCAGGTAAGAGTGAGTGGAGCTTTGAGTGATGAGTTTTCCATGAATGTTGGTGTGCATCAGGGGTCAGTTTTGAGTCCCATGTTGTTTATCATGGTGCTTGAAGCCCTCTCTCGTGACTTCAGAGGTGGACTCCCGTGGGAGATGCTGTGTGCTGATGATTTGGTGTTGATTGCGGAGAGTGAAGGGGAGGCGGAGGAGGGATTTAAGAAGTGGAGAGATGGTGTGGGGTACAAGGGCTTAAGGGTAAATGGAGATAAAACAAAAGTGATGATATATAGGGTTGGTGGCGGTACAATCAGAGGAGGGGGAGAGTGGCCATGTGCAGTTTGCCACAAGGGTGTGGGAAGTAATTCCATCTTGTGTAATGTTTGTGATAAGTGGGTGCACAAAAGATGTAGTGGTATTGGGGGTAGACTGCGAGATAATGCTGATTTCATATGTGCAGCGTGTTGGGGAGAGCAGGTGGAGATTGTTAGGCATGAGAGGGTTGAACTTGCAGGTGAGTCTCTTGAGTGTGTGGAGGAGTTTCGTTATTTGGGAGACATGTTGTGTGCTGGAGGTGGGGCTGAAGTTAGCTCAGTTGCTGGGGTGAGGGGTGGTTGGAGGAAGTTCAGGGAGCTGTTGCCTCTCCTGACATTGAGAGGATTCTCCTTGCGTGCTGAGGGGTCTTTGTATGCAGCATGTGTTAGGAGTGTGATGCTGTTTGGTAGGGAGACCTGGGCAGTAAAGGAGGGGGATATTCGCAGGTTGAAACGTACAGAAGTGACAATGATTGGGTGGATGTGCAGTGCGTCCCTGCGTGTGGGGCCTGGGGGGGGCTGGGTTTGTGATGGAAGAGTTGAGAGGTAGGATGGGACTAGAGTGTATTGGTGTTGTGATGAGGAGAGGTAGGCTGAGGTGGTTTGGACATGTGGAGAGGATGGGGGATGATAATTGGGTACAGAGGGTGAGAGGTGTTAATATTGGGGGAGGGGTTGGGAGCGGTAGACCGAGAAAGACATGGGACGAGGTCATTAAGTGTGACTTAAGGGTTAAGGGACTGAACAGGGAGGCTGCCAGGGATCGAGCAGGGTGGAGAGCCGCCATTAGGTGACCAAGGCCGACGCAAGCAAGCATGTTGGAGCCTTCAAAAACAAAAACAAAAATGAAAATGATGGTCATGGTCTCACAATGCCTTCGGTGGGCCTTCAGTCTTCATCAACCATTTCTTCACAATCAACAATATTATGGTAAGATAGTTTGAAATAAACTGTACGATTAATGGTTAAAGGAGGCCATTTTTTTTTTATCCATGCAACTCTTCGTATGTTTAGTAAAATCGTTTGGAGATAGTTATAATATTAAATACAAAAGCTTCAAGGGGTCATGTATCATCAGTAGATTAATAATAACCTGAGAAAACAATGTGTAAGAGTTGGAAATGAGGTCAGCGCCACCGATTTGCTCCTTGCTTCACTTCTGCTCTTAGTGGTGAAGTGAGGCGAGGGGGAGTGGGCCAGCCCGTCAACTTTCAAATGCTGTTTTCTCAATTTTTGTTTGTCACTTGCATCACTTCAGCAGGGGATGCCTCAATTATCACCTCACAACCTTGTCAGTGTCTTCACCTGACCCTGTCCTTCCTTGCTGTGACTGACACACACACAGACACACACACACACACACGCACGGGTCGTAGAGGGAGGGAGACGGAGCTGCTCCTGGATCGAGGGGAAATAATCGCAGAACTAGCAGCGAAAAGGAGATAGCCTATTGTGATTATGTGGTTGAATGTGTGAGTGGTGGTCCCGTCGGATATTAGTTAAAAAAAAACACAAGTTTCGGCCCGAAAAATACGAGACAAAGTGAAAAAGAAAGTCCATATGGTTGCATCATGGCGGAGAGAGACGGAGGATTGTTTACAACTGGCGAGGGGGAATTTGCGGGCTTCTCCGAGCTAAATGTAGGCAAAGGAAGTGATAAGCTGCAACAAACAAGAGTAGCAGAGTAGAGAAAATGGCGGAGAGGAATGTCCAGGAGTTAAAAAAGGTATGGGAAGTAATTAAGCAGCTGCAGGAACGGACCATAGAGCAAGAGAGAGAGATCAAAGTCCTACAGAATAGACTGGAAAAGGTTAGCACACGTAGTGAGGAACAAGAAAAAGAAGTTACAGAATTAAAGGCGAATAATGAATTCGCATCAAATGAAATAAAACAGCTGAAGAGGGAGAATAAGAGTATGGAAGAAGAAAGGGACAGAATAAAAAGTAAACTAGATGAATACGAATCAAAATCGAGGAGGCAAGATGAGCATATTCAGGAAATCAAGGAGCAACATAAGGGGTGGAAGAAAATGCAGGAGGAAGGAAATGTAAATTTGAAGGAAATCATAGAGCAACAAAGTAAGGAAAAAGTGGAAAAGGAAGTGGTTAGAGTACTAAGAAGTAGAGAATCTTTGGTTAGGGATGTAGCAGACAAGAAAAAATGTGTGATAATTTCAGGAATAAAAGAAAAACGAATGACAGTGAGATCTGAAAGAGAAAGAGAGGAACTGAGCAAGGCTAAAGAAATAATATCACTGGTTATGGAAGGAAACAATGAAGCCCAAGAAGAGATTGAAGAAGTGTTTAGGTTAGGAAAGTACGAGGATGGTGGGGCAAGGCCCATGAGAGTAAAGTTTAAGTCCCAAGTAATAGTGAATGAAATCATAAGTAGAACGTGGAAATTGTCAGAGAAAGAGGGGTTTAAAAATGTTTGGATTAGGAGAGATGCAAATGAAGAGGAAAGAGCTAAATTAAAGGAGTTAGTAAAGGAAGCAAAGATAAAAAACGAACAACGAACGGAGAAAGAGAAGACAGAGTTCTATTGGAGAGTTATGGACCAGAAATTGAGAAAGTGGTATCGACGGAAGGAAGGGGAGACGAGAGTATAAAAAACGATGAAAAAAGTTTGAAAGTGGCGTACACAAACATTGATGGACTGATATCGGCAAGGTTAGAAATCAATGATTTTTTGAGGGCACACGAACCTGATGTTATGTGCTTTGTAGAAACTAAATTGAAAGAAGATATTGATATTCATATGGGAGGTGGGAAATACAAATTATGGAGAAGAGACAGAAAAGAAAAAATGGGAGGAGGAGTGATGATAGCAGTGAAGGACAATATAAACGTAGATACTGTGGAAATGGCAGAGGGCAGGGCCGAAGCCATAAATTTGAAATTAGAAACTGGGGAGAATGGTAAGAGAGATATGGCAGTGGTATATGTTCCCCCTAAGACGAGAGCATGGAATGACGATGAATACCAGGAGATGTTGTCAGACATGGTTAGTTATCTACAGAAAGTGATCGAGAAAAGCAACAATATAATCCTAATGGGTGACTTTAATTGTAAAGAGGTGAACTGGGAGGAATGGGACTCAGGAGGCAGCGAAGATTCGTGGGGCACAAAATTGTTAAATATAGCAATGAATAATGTAATGACACAGTGGGTTAAAGAAGAGACACGATTCAGAGGTGATGACACACCGGCAAGATTAGATTTGCTACTATCCAGGGAGCCTGATGTAATTGAATCATTAAATTATCTGTGTCCTATAGGAAAGAGTGATCATGTGGTCATTGAGTTCCAGATGATGATAGGGAACATGGTGCCAAGAGATGAGCTTTATAGGCAAGGACGATACAACTTTGGGAAAGCAAACTTTGCAGAATTGAGAAAATTTTTTGAAAATGCGTACTGGAGAGGGTTCAGAGAAACAAGAGAGATACAAAGGAAGTGGGATATCTTTTTGGACCTCTACAATTTGGGAGTGGAAAAATATGTGCCAAGAGTAAGTGGGAAAGAAAACAGGAAAAAGGAGTGGTTTAATAGAAGGTGTATAATAGCGAAAAAAGAGAGGGACAAGGCATGGAACCAATGGAAAAAGAGAGGTAATATCAGAACAAAGGAAGAATATAAAAGAACTAGAAATGAATATACAGGAATACGTAGAGAGGAAGAAAGGAACTTTGAAAAAGGTATTATTGACAAATGTAAGGATGAACCCAAATTGTTTTATAGATTTGTTAATGGCAAATTGGAGCAAAGGGAAGGAATCACCAAACTGAAAGTAGAAGGAGAGGTCTACAAGGATGCAGTAATGCAAGCTGAAGTAATGAACAAATGCTTCCAATCGGTTTTCACTAAGGAAAGGGAGTT
>JAGKTI010043015.1:0-10028 GCA_018397915.1 Birgus latro
AGAGCCGCCATTAGGTGACCAAGGCCGACACATGCAAGCATGTTGGAGCCTTCAAAAACGAAACGAAACGAAACGAGTGATGAATTATGCAAGCCCTGCTTGGGCTCCTAACTTCACTGAAACACACTACAACACTCTTCGGACTATACAAAACAAGGCCCTAAAAATAATCACAGGCTGCACAGCTACTACACCTGCAGACCACCTACACCAAGAAACCAAAGTCCTCAAAGTCAAGGATTATCTAGACATGAGAGGCACCCAAACTCTCGCTGCAGCCTCCACAAACCCACAACATCCACTACACTACATGGCAGCACATCCACACATACCAAGGAACATCAAAACAACACCCAGCACACGATATCATACACAAATACTATCATCTCTTTCCCCCTGCCCGCCTCAGACCAGCTTCCAGAAGCATATTCATAATCAAAGCACTCGCCGTTCCATTCAGTCACTCAGTGACAACACACAGCTGCATGCACGGCCTCCTGATATCCATCCATCTGAATCCTGTCTCCCCCGTGAGGATAGGGTCCACCTGGGCAGGCTGAGATGTGGGCATCATCCAGCCCTCTTGAGTTATCAGAAGAGGCTGGATGACTTCGTCGCTGATGCCTGTCCAGGATGTAACACAGCACCCCACACTATTAAGCACATCATGGAAGACTGCATTGTACACAATCACCTACGCCAACAACACAACATACACTGCTTGAGAGCTCTGTGGGAAAGCCCAGTCTCTGCCATGACCTTCCTTAGGGACTCGGGGCTGTTCGGCCAGACTGCCTAGGGAGCAACTACTGCTACTACTACAAGCCAAGGAGAGATTGGCAGAATCTGACAGGGGATGCAGAATCAGAAGAATTTCTAGAAAAGGTGCAGGATAATTTTCTTTATAAGTAAATCAGGGAGCCCACTAGAGGTAATAATATACTAGATTTGCTTTTATCTAATAGAGAAGACATTTTCCACTGTGAAAAAAAAAAAGTGTCAAGGATGAAAATACCGTATTCTTATAGTATTTTTTATGCTGAATTCATATATGTTTGTACAATTTCTCCATCAGGAAAAGGTTTTGAGTGGCATACAGTTTAATTTTTAAAATCCCATATAGGGTATATACATACCTATTAAAATATACCATAATAAAAAAGACAAACTTCTACTTAAAAAGTAGGTTTGTGTGATTTTCTGTGATACTTTCCCTCAGGGATGTGACTCTTTTAACCCGAGGCGTCCCGATGACATATGGGTAACACGCAACGTTTTGTCACGGTGACACCCGACGACGTACCCATACGTTATGCAATTTCAAAGTCCGTCATTTGCACATTTTTCAAGTTTCATGGGTGATTTTTGGTAGGCATATGTGGGAGACCTTCCTCTACCCGCCATCCCTGCCTGGCCCACCCTGACCCCCCTTCCCCCCACATGCCATTTTCTCGACAATTCACTTGTTAGCAGTGACCTGGCCAGTAAAGACGTGTCATGCCACGGTCTCTCCAATGACGAAATTCACAGTGAAAGTGATTCCTGAGGTGGAGGACAAAGAAAGAAACAAGGTAGAGGAAGAAACAAACAGAAGTGATGAGGTGGTAATGTCATAAAGGAAGGTGCCATATATTGATGTGTTTGGTGAGTGAACAATGCTTATCGTCTATATTATTGTGTGAAAACCAATATACTCTTTTACTACATATAAATTCGTACCAGATAAATAAATAAATACTTAATTTAAAGTGGCTTGAATTAGTTACTCCTCCCATAGTTCATTTTCTTTGAAGCCAGGTACCCTCATAGAGAATGAAAAGGTAAAGGTACTCTCACCTGCTGCAACATTTATAAGCTCAGGAGGGAGATTTCTCTATGAATTTTCAATGTTTTTCACCAAAAGAGGAGGTTTGAGCCAAAAAAAAACAACTTTTTCAAAATTGGTTGGGATTGGGGGGGGGGGGTCAGTGGCGGAAAATCGACTGGGATGTGACGAGTTAATAAAAGTGTCCAGTAGTAGTCACCCAGATTACTTGGTTTCGAGTTGCCTTGGTAAAGCTCATCCGTTTAGAATTGTCCTTGTGAAAATGCTCACTGTGTTCGTGACTCACCACACCCAGGTTTTCTGGAAAAAAGTCCAAGTGAATCTTTGATGACATATTGCTCCCCATTGCTTAGTAAGACTTAAGATCACCCACAATTTAGGACAGTTTTCAGCCATGTGATTTCCCCAAAAGTTTGTGCAGACACTTTTGAAACTCATCCCTGCAGCTTTCTCAGTTTCATTCAGCTCTCCTTCAGATCTCTAGGCTCTTAACAATGCTCAGATCTGATTGCCTACAACAGTGCCTTTAATCTTGGCATTATTGATCCGGAGAAACTTGTTTTTCAAGTATGTGAATCCAGTTTGCATTTATCTATTACTTGAACAAAGTGTTTCTTAAGTCCAGGCTTGATGTGCAGAGGAGGAAGGTACACTCTCTCAGGGTCAGCAGTTGGACTGTTCACAACATTTTTCTTTCCTGGAACAAGTGAGATATGCTGTGGGCAATCCATCTGAATGTAGTATTTTTGCTTGTCCTTACTGTCCTGTCCATCCATCCATCCTTTATCCAATCCTATGTTGCCCCATGAGGAGTGTAGGAGTCCGGGGCTAGGCAAGTTGGTCCTGACATTTAAGATGAAAGTGACCAGCCTCACTCATCCTTGAGTGGCAATACATGACCAATAAATATCAGCCATCCCTTGGATATAAACCTTCACTGGCTCAATCCGATTGGAGCGCCGTAATTACCCACTAAACCACCAGGCACCAATATTTGGTTATAAGGTTACCACCCAGTGTAGTAAATGGTTTCCTGGTGTACAGGAAACCATTTGGCTTGTCATTCCTCTGGTTTCTAGTTTCACATTTATCATTTCTGCCCTACCTTCTCCAGGTTCCACATTATCCACATTTATACTGTTCTTCAGTGCTATCATCACTCCTCCTCCTCCTGTTTTCTCTTTTCTATCACTTCTCTGTAGTTTGTATTTGTCATCTCCCACTTGGATATCAATATCCTCTCTTAACTTGGTCTTTACAAAGCACATAATATCTGGCTCATTTACTCTCAAGAAATAGTTGATTTCTAGCCTAGCCAAGATTAAGCGATCTGCATTAGCATATGTCACTTTCAATCGTTTTACATTGTTTTTTATTCTGTCCTTCTCTCTTCCTCTCTCTGTCAGTACCACTTCTTCAGTTTTTGATCCATAACTCTCCAATAGAACTCTTTTCTCTTCCTCTGTTTTCTGGTCTTTTTTTTTTCTTAGCTTCCTTGACTAGCTCCAATATTATGGCTCTTTCTTCCTCATTTCTCCTTGTCCAAACATTCTTGAACCTCTCCTTGTCGGCCAGTTTCCATGTCCTGTTAATGATTTCATTTACCATGGCCTGTGACCGAAACTTAAGTTTTAGTGGTTGTGCCCCTTCCTCCTCATATATTCCTAGCCTGAACACCTCTTCAGTCTCTTCTTGAGCTTCATTGTCATCCTCCATCACTGTTGATACTATCTCTTTAGCCATTCTTAGTTGTTCTCTTTCCCTATCTGATCTAATTGTCATAGATTTTTCTCTCAATCCTGAAATTATCACATTTTTTTCTTATCCACTACATCCCTAACAAGAGAGTTTCTACTTTTAAGTACCTTAACCACTTACATCTCCACCTTTTCCTGGTTTTCCTTACTCTGGTGTTCTAAAATCTCCTTTAGATTTATTTTTCCTTCCTCCTGAATTTTCTTCTACCTCTTGTGCTCTTCCTCGATTTCCCTGATGTGTTCATCATGTATCCTTGTTTTTTATTCATACTCGTCAAGTTTACTGTTCATCCTGTCCCTTTGCTCTTCCAGTGTATTTTCCCTCTTGAGCTGTTTTATTTCATTTGTGGTTGATTCATTGCTCACTTTTAACTCTGTTACCTCTCTCTCTTGGTCAGCACTATGTGAGTAGACACTCTCTAACTCATTTTTCAACACCTTAATCTCCCTTTCTTGTTCTGAGGCCTGTTCCTGTAACTCTCTAATTACTGCCATACCTTTTACAATTCCCATGCATTCCTCACAGCCACTTTCTCCATACCTGCTACTCTTTTTTGGTTCAGTTTAATGCTCCTGTTACTCCAGTCTTCATTGGAGAATCCCACGAATTCGCTTTCACTGTATGTAAGCAGTGGACTACTTCCTTCCGCCATGAAGTGGTACATACGAAAATTTAAACCGCCACTATGTTGTATTCCTGTTTGACCATATCCTCCAGCTTTCTCTCCCCCCCCCCCACTAAATTCAGATGGCACCATCACTCACACACTCAATTCACATAATCACAGTAGGCAGGCCTTCTTTTCACTGCTGGTTTAACATTGTTTCCCCATGATCGCAGTAGGCAGGCCTTCTTTTCACTGCTGGTTTAACGTTGTTTCCCCATGATCGGCACGGAGCTCCTCTGCTGTCGACGTCCTGTATGTGTGTACAGGATGAATAACTGATGAAGACTGGGTAATGAGGTGATACTGTGCACCCTGGGTGGGGTGAAGTACATGCAGTGTCCGCCATGGAGCCAGACCTCCTCTTACTTCCCTGCACCTCGGTGTGGTGAAGGTCCCTGGTCTGATTCAGGTGAGGTGCTGTCAGCCACAAGGGGGTGCTGGTTCTCTATCAATACAACAGCCCCACAGAAGCAGTTGCTTACCTGTGGTTGACAGGTCTGCTTGGCCAGACAGATGGGGGTTACCTAACAACAGCAGAGTTGATATGTGGCTCTGTAAGTTATAACATTAGCATACTGTGCAAGGGTCATACCCACATAGAGACTAGCTAATTGTTTAAAGTAATAAAGGTAGTTATAATTTTTACTGTTTTTAAAGGACCTACCCACACTTGTAACCTAACTCAGTCTATTGTATTCCTACAGACATTGGTTTCAAGTCAGCAACCCCCCAAAAAGCCACATCAACCCCAGTTGCAGACAAGAGCATTCCTCTCTCCTCACTTTTCAATGCCACCTTGCGCACCCCCTCTCCTATGACCCCTTCCACCCCAGTCACTGTGTCTCCTGGGCTGTGGGCTGGCCTGTCTCACCACTCCACATCACCCTCACCCCATTATACCTCTCTTTGTTCACCCATACCAAGTCCAGGTAAGTTACTGGCTTTGAAGGGCTACCCCATGTATACCTTAGTTATGATTCTTAGTGAATGTTTTTATTTAGTTCCATTATGTTACTCATTCACATTTAGTTTCCAGTATACAAGGGGTGATTGATGAGTTCTTCGTCTTAGGTACAAAGATTCAGTTTTAGACAACTTAATAGTCATTTTTTAACATAGTTCCCTTGCAAATTTACACACTTGGTTCAGCGATCATGCTGCATACGGATCCCTTCTTTGTAGAAGTTAGCATCTTGGGTCTCCAAGAAATGGTCTACAGCATCAGTGATGTCATTACCAGTGGCAAAGTGGTGACTGCTGAGCTCCTTTTTCATCTTGGGGAACAGGTTGTAGTCTGAGGGTGCCAAATCAGGTGAATAGGGCGGATGTTCAATAGGTTGGCATCCACAGTCATGGATAGACACAATGGTCACCGCGGACTTGTGAGCCATAGCATTATCTTGGTGAAAGAGCACCCCTCTTGTCAGCTATCTTGGTGAAAGAGCACCCCTCTTGTCAGCTATCTTGGTGAAAGAGCACCCCTCTTGTCAGCTTCCCACGCCGATTCTTTGTAATTTTCTCTTGTAGCTGCCTCGAGATCAGTGTAGTAGACCCCGGTGACAGTCTGACCCTTTTCCAGGTAATCCACAAAGAACATTGCCTCGGCATCCCCCCAAAATGGATATCATCACCTTCCCTGCAGACATCACTGACTTGGCCATCTTGGGAGCAGGAGATCCTGCATGTGTCCACCATTTTGACTGTTCTTTCATCTCTGGTTGGAAGTGATGCCCCTAGGTCTCATCCATGGTCACAAATCACCGGAGAAATCTCTTGGGATCTGTATAAAAAATAGCATGATTGTCCTTTGACATGTTGTGCCAAATCCACTTTTCATCATGTCCAAGGAGCTTCGGGACCCAGCGAGCTGAAATAATTATTTGGAGTTCATTGCAGATAACTGCATGGACGCATTCCAGAAAGATACTCAGCTCTGTGGCAATGTAATGCCCTATTATTTGTCAATCTGCCAAGACCATGTCATGGATTTTGTCAATGGTTTCTTGTGTGGTGACAGTGACTGGCCCTCCTGCATGAGAGTCATCTTCCAGGCTTTCCCTGCCTCGTTTAAATTCAGCAGCCGACTCATTAGTGTCGCCATCGTGTCCTCGTGGATCACCTTGGGTGATAAGCCTGTCATACCGAGATAGTGGATGACGATGGGTGATGTTTTCCATTTCTCAAAAATTGCTGGCTCTTGAATTTCAATTATCTGGAACAGAAAAAATATGGCAGTTATGAATTTCAAACTTCCTGTGTAATCATTTTAAAGGGTTGAACTGTATTTAGTTAGAACTGTATAGCTCATCCCCTTGTACCTTAGGCCACAAACATATCAATCACCTCTTGTATGGAAATATTGGGACCTCAAAGGGTTGATAAAATTGTGACACCAGCAATAGTAGTAGTATATCGACCTAAGTCTGTCTGCTCCAGCAGACCCATCAACTGCAGGCCAGCAATTGCCCTTGCAGGGTTGGATTGTGCATTGAACCGATGTTCCCTTATTGTGGAAAGCACCTTGGTGTAGGGAGGCATGGGGAAGTGTATGAAGGTTTGGATCCTGGATGGATGCTGCATTTGTGCCTCCCCACCCAATTAACAGGAGCACAATAGTAGGGTCCATATCACCTTGTTATTTGGTTACATAGTTACTACCCTGCATAGGAAATGGTTTCCTGGGTTGCAGGAAACCATTAAACATGTCACATAGTGTAGAATCACCTAAAGAAGAACTAGGCTACTATCAAGTCAGTGTATGATGATCACCATCGCCTACCACCTTTGGAACCAGTAATTTGTCAAGTGCCAATGTTGAACTGTCAAATTCCTTGATAAGTAGCCTTCCATTAGATAAACCAGTACTGTACAACATACAGGGCTTGAAGTGCTAAAAACTTATCGCAGTGTTTTATGCACGGACAGTTCTGAAAGTAGGATTACTATCATGCACAATCGTGTGCATGCATGTGCCAACACAAGATTGTGCAAGCAGAGTGAAAGAAGAGTTCTGGACAAATGTGGAAGCATGCATGGAAAAGTTTGAAAGGAATGAGAGAATGTTTTTGGTTGGAGGTATGAATGGAGTAGTGGGGAATATGAAGGTGGATGGAGTAGTGGGGAATATGAAGGTGGATGGAGTAGTTGGTAATCAGGGTGTTCCTGCAAAAGTGGATGAGAATGGTAATGCTCTAGTGGATATTTGTGCAGAGAGGTGGTTGGTGATAGCCAATACTCTCTTTAGGCACAAAATGATCCACAGGTGTAATGTAGTGAGTGATGAGAAGGTTGGGTAGTGTATTGAATGAACAAAAGGCAGTGATTGATTGTGTGGATGAGAATATGAAAAGGTATGCGATGGATGAAAGAGCATATAGAGGTTGGGGGAGTGGACTTTTGGACCACCACTTCGTGGTTATGAAAGACAGGGTTTGAATGTAGTGGAGGAATAGAAGCAGGGAAGGACAGGAGGAAGTAGTCCATACATGGAGGGTAGAAAAGTTCCAGGATGATGATAAAAAGGCAAAATATATGAGAGAAATGGAGGAGCTATTGGGTAAATATGATTTGAAGCAGATGATGGAGGTGGAAGGTGTGTGCAAGATATTCACAGAAGAAATCTGTGCAGCCTGTGAGATGATGTGTGCTGGGAAGAGATGTAAGGCGGTGCAAGGAACAGCATGGTGGAATGAAGAGGTGACACAAGCTGTGGTGCAAAAGAAGAAAGCATATAGTGAGTGGATGGGAAGCAGAGGAATGGAGGAAGTTGAGAGACGGAAGAGAGAGTTATATGTAGAGAGGAAGAGAGAGGTGAAAAGATTAGTAAGATGAGAGTGGATGAGGAATTTGAGTGTTGAGGGAATGTAAGAAAATGTTCTGGAAGGTGGTAGAGAGAGTTAGACAGGGTGATAAAGAAGTTAGTATGGGAATGGAAAATAAAAATGGTAGATTGATAGTGGAGAAAAGAGAAAAAGTGAGCAGATGGAGAGAGCACTTTAAGGAATTGTTAAACATGGAGAATTAAAGTAATGCAAGTATAAGTGGCTTGGGAATGGCTGGGAGAAGGAGGGAGGTGAGAAGGGAGGAAGAGATCAGTTGGATGGAAGTAGTGGAAGCAGTGAAGAAAGTCAAAATGGAGTGTGTGGTGAAATGCTTAAGCATGGGGGAGAGATAGTAGTAGAATGGATATGGAAGGTGTGCATATTGGCCTGGGAGGAAGGTAGAGTCCTGGAGAACTGGAAGTCACGTATAATTTTTCCCCTGTACAAAGGAAAAGGGGCAAGAGAAGTGTTTGGTTATCATAGGGGCATTTGCCTTTTTATTATACAGTAATAGAAGAAGTATATGGTAGGATTCTTGTTAACAGAGTTAGTGAAATAACTGAGGAATTAGTTGGAGAAGAACAGGAAGCTTTTAGGAAGGAAAGAGGTTGTGTTGATCAGAAAGTCATCCTTAGGTCTTTAGTGGAAAAGTTTCTAAAGAAGGGAAAGAAGTTGTATACGGCCTTCATGGATTTAGAGAAAGCATAAGACAGAGTGGATAGACAAGGAATGTGGAAAATACAGTACTCCCTCCATTATCCAATGTAATAGAGCCAAAGGCATGTCCGGAAATTGGTTCTGTCCAGATATTGGCCCTGAAGCTCCCGCAACGTTACATTCGGACCCTAACCAAACCTAACTCAGAAAACCACCTACCTACCTCCCTACTGGACATGCATAGCACTTATTCAAGACCCTATTCACATAAATAATGGACACAATCATGAATTACTGTAATTGAAATTTAACCAGAAAATGATGAGTATGGCAAATATGTTCACAAGTTGACAGCATAGTGAACAGAGGTAACAGACATGAAAATTACTATGGAAATCACATTTTTCACAGCCTGTGCAGTCAAATATGGGACACAAAGCATGAAGTAAATGAAATTTAATCAGAAAATGATGATTTAGAGATGAGTTTGGCAAATATGTTCACCAGTTGACAGCATAGTGACCGTAGGTAATGGGCATGAAAATCAGTATGAGAATCATCTTTTTCACAGCCTATGCACTCATTTTTTTTTTTATGTGTCTGACTCTGGGCATAGGGTTCACAGCTTGCTATCAAGGCCCCACAGTCCTCCTACATACCATACACCTCTTCATGACACCTCTTTGGCACTAACACCCACCGTCCATATTGAATACATGCTAGGGCTTTCTCATACAGAACTGGTGTATTAGTTGGCTAATGTTAGCAGATATATCCCCTTTAGATCATCAGCACACCTTGACAGACTTCTATTTTGCAAAAATATTTTGAGTACAAAAAAATATATTTGCACTGTAAATCGATATTTATCACAAAAGTCTGTCAGGGCGAGTTGTTAGGCTAGAGGCAAAACAATTCCGCTAACTTAAGAAATTTTCACTCTGAATCCTGATTTTCTATTGATACTTAAATTAAGCACAAATTTTTTACTGAATTTCAAATAATTAGGTGTGCAAAACTATATGGTGATAAAGATTAAAATATTTTCCAATTGAAATTGCCGATTCGGTCTAAGACCGAATCAATGATTGTGTGTTTATCTCAGTCAGCTGATGAGCGTGGTTGGCTCACTTTGTGGTATTCCATTCCTTATTCATTTTCCTCTTTCATCCTCAGCTTTCTGATCTTCTTCTATCGTACCTTCCACATTCTCGTCAACAACTGTCTAAACAACCATTCTTAGGGTTGTAGCCAGCAAAATACTGCTCTTGTGTCTGTTATTATTATTGTTATTGTGTCA
>JAGKTI010043016.1:0-10028 GCA_018397915.1 Birgus latro
TTTTAGGTAAGTGTTGGTTGTTTATGGAACAAAGTGTTGTTGATTGCAGGTAATTAGGAAAAGCAAGTAGAGTCAAAGGTGCTGGTACAAGTTATTTTAAAAAAGTAAAAAAAGAAAGTTCTCAAAGTTTTCACATTTTTGCTCATTGCATTTTTTTTTTTGTTTTTTTTCCCCATAGTAGAGGTAATGACTGCGATCCCACTGTGCCTCAGGTGGTGATTGTTCTAGAGACATCACACCAAATATTGTAGTATTGGTGTTATAAGTTTGTAGGCCTGCATTTTAATAACACACATAGTGTGTAGTTGGTTTGTTTTTGCCTGACAGAATTAAGCTTCTTCCACGGCTTGAATATTATGTCATGGTTACAAGAAATTTGGTTAGCTTTGGTTATGAGATAGGAATGAGTTTCCTTGGTTAGTAGATTATCAGCTGAGCTGAAAGGTGTCAGGTTGAATGTGTAGCAGTAGACAAGTGAAGTACTTTTCTTGGTTCATTGGTTATGTGGTGAACTAAGATTCTGTGGGACTAAAGGTTCATCCTTCCTTCAGACCATGGTTGATATGTCAAGTTTCATTTTGGTCTTAACATCAGTGACAGTGGTGGGTTGTAAAGTAAGACTTGGCTCTTGGCAATATGTTTTAACATTTTAAGGACAAACTGTAGGCTCTCTTATGACCAGGAAATGATATCCAAAATGGTCCCTTCATTGTTAGACTACCACATTAAAAGTGTTTTAAACTCAGAAATTAGTAAGTGGGAGATAAAATAGTCTTGCAGTGATATTCATGTAATGACTTGTATAAACACCATGTAGTCTAGTAGCAAGTGGTTTAACCCCTAGGGTACGCAATTTGTTCGACCAAACTTCCCTGAAAACCTGTATATGGAGCCGATTTTTCGACTCTTACAAAAGTAAAAAGTTTTATGCCCAAGATTTAGAGCTTGAATGTACACACCTTATTTCACAAACCAGAGCATTTTAGACCAACTGGTTCATGAGCCATAGCCTGTCAGAGTTGAAAAAAAGTTACCCTTCTAGGTGGGGTGACTCCAGTTTTCCATGTGCCCCCACCTCATTCCTCCCCTCCCATGACCTTCCTCACCCACTCCCATCACCCCCCCTCTCTTCCTTCCCTCCCCCTACCCTCTCTCTTTCAACCCCCACCGTTCAGACTTTTCTCTCTCTCTCTTTTTTTTCTCTCTCTCCAAACAATAGCATGCACAGTAATTATGTCGGTGTTCCTCACTCACTCCCAGCACCCTTCTTCTCCAACACTTGTCCCCTCCCCACCTTCCCTCTCCCATCCCCTTCCTTCATAGCTGTGTAGGTGTACAAATTAAAAAAAAAAAAGAAAAGAAAAGATCAAAAACATGCCTTGGTGTTACTCACACACTCCACTATCCCCTCTCCCCTCACCCTTTTACCCCCCCTCCCCTCCCCTCAGAGCTGTCATATCAAGTAGCTGTAAGAATTTCAAGGGTAAAAAAAAAAAGCTAGAGCTACCTCCCCTCCTCCCCTACCCCCCTTCAGAACTTTCCAGCTCATTTTTTTTTTCTTCTTCTTTCCAAACAATAGCATGTAAAATAATTATTTTGGTGTTCCCCCCCAAAACCCTTCCCCCCCCAACACTTCTTCCTTCCCCACCTTCCCTCCCTCCATCCCCCTCCCTCATAGCTGTGTAGCTGTCATATTAAAAAAACATACATTCTGTGTGTCGTTCATCGGTGTATGCAGTTACACATACAGTAATCTGGTATTGAATTAAACACTTGACATGAATAGTAACAATGATGTATAATACTCTACGTGGGGGGGAGGGGGGGAGGTAAGCAGACGGCATACTGCAGGGGATGAGGAGTGGGGGTGGGGTGGGGAGAGGCCTGGAGGGGTGGTATGGGGATATAGAGGTGGGAGACAAGACACCGCAAGACAAAGAGGACAAGCAGAGAGGGAGTACAGGGGTGTGGAGGGTGGGTAGGGGGGATATAACCCTCCTGAGGGAGACAGGGAGGGAGGGAAAAGGGGGGAACCATGGTGGCGTGATGGAGGATGGTGGGGGAGGGGGAGAGAGGAAGCAGGAGGCTGCCAGAGGTGAGGGAGGAGGAGAGGGAACAAAGGTATTGGAGTAGAGGAAGGTGGTAAGAGGGTGGTGGGGGAATCACCTCCCCCCCCCCATCATGGGTAGGGGCCCGGATCCTCCCCCCCTCCCTACTCAGGACTTAGTTCTCATTGGTTTGCATCAATATACGTCACAATCGGGTCGAAGCCTAGTGTCCACAGTTTTTTACAAAGGCTTCTCTGTCGATCATATTTGGCATCTAGCGAAATTTTGGAAAAGGATCGAGCGATCCTATTAGTACTTTAGGGGGTAACTCCCTCCTTTTACCTAGATTTAGTTGGCAAGTTTCATTTTGGCCCTGAAACTGACTCCTTGTTGCATATTGTTACATATACTATGAGATAGAGGAAAATGGCTTGCCACAGTTACAGCTCCACTACTGGCTTATTTGGAATGGTGAACGAGTAATTGTTTGGCCCATTTCTTTGCACATGCTTTTGATAAGTTATCCCTGTATCATGTCTTTCTCTTTTCTTGCATTTTTGATCCTATAATGCCTTGTCATTTTGGGGGGGGGGGAGGGAGAGGTAGGGATGGTGGTTATGACAGTATGAAAAAGTTCCAGTGAAGTGACTTATGCGAGGAGTTACTATATATCTTAACCATTTATCTGCAGCCTTCCGGGGGTTTCCACTTTCTAATTAATTTTATCAGACTGTAGCAAGTATAAAATTTTTTACTATGAATCTTGTTTGTAATACTTTATTATTTACAGTATCTTTGCATTTCTTCAGTACAGTAGCTCACCACTGATATAGGATCACAAAAATTATTTATGGTTTCAGTTCAAGAAAGACAAGGACAACAAGCAGTTACGGTATGCAACAACCCTATGTGTACCATGTGACAAGTACTGGAAACGGCGTCAGTTCTGTTATGTTTGCCTCAAGGTTTACCGCAGCATCCCTGAGGATGGCATGGTGCGCTGCTCAAATTGCCCAAAATATATTCATCGTGAAGGTATGTGGATTGCATAATTAGTAAAAATTATGGAAGAACTTTATTATTTTGGAGACCAGATAGAAAGAGTATAGTGCACATGTACTGTGAACAGAAGTATTTTCTGTCATCAGGCACGATAAAATTTCTGTGGGCAACTGTGCAGTAATATTCATTATCATAAAATGTGAATTATTCTGAGAAAAAATTATTTGTAAGATGTTGTTATTATTATTACAGTATTATTATTATTATTACAGTATTATTATTATTATACACTCCTCATGGGGCAACACTGGATTAGGTGATGAATGAATGAATGATTATTATTATATTATTATTGTATTATTATTAACCTCTTCATTACCGCGCCTCCCACCCCCAGCCGCCCCACTCTCCCTCCGTCAAACCGAATTCCCGGAAGTTCATGCATGTACGTGGGGGGTGATCGTTTATCATAAGTGCGCTGTTTTCATTTTATATTACTTTTATATTCTCAAGTACATGTTGACCACGAGGTACACTGTGCATGATTTGAAATACATTTCCTATAGTAGTATACGTGTAGGGATATATATACTTTACTAAATTTTCATTGTTCCTATAAATATAGACTTTACAGACATAAAAAGGTATATACAGTACTCATATGTTGCTCCTCGTGGTGTTGATACACTGCAGGATGTACGTTGGGAAAGTTCAGGTGAAGTGTAGGTAGTGGAGGTGGCCTTTGATCTGCAAACGGATCTGACAAGAGGGTGAAGGCAGGTCCTCAGGGACTCTGCAACAGTGGCGAACCTACAGGGCTGGGATTTGAGCAATTATCTATCTCGCTTTCATCACTCGTACTCTCGCTGTCAATGTCGTTTTCTGGTATATAATCATCGTGTGACTCACTCACTGATGTCTGATTGAGTTTCATTGTCGTCAGACTCATCTAACTCACTAGCAAGCTTTGTATCAAATTCGTCATCAGTATCAGATGACGCCATGATCACGCAAAAACAGCCAAAAAAAAAACACACAGTCACAGCATGCAACTTGGGGGATACTGAGGGGTTGCGGGTGAGAACTGGCTGCTGGTTGGTTGTGGGGCCTAGGAGGGTGGTTGTCATGGTAACCACATGCTGATATGCCTAGTGCAACTATTTTTTTCTGTTTATATCATACCATATAGGTCTATATATATGCCCAAAACATTTGAAATAATAAATCATATCCAAAATACCCAAATGATGTCAATCATGGCCTGGCATGGACTCTGATTTGGCCATTCTCCTTGTCTCCTTGTCTCCTCATGGCATGGCCATGACAAGGAGAATGACGTCAGAGTGAAGATGCCAGTTCTTACAACCCAAGTCTCTCTAGTAACCCCAAAACCAACACTCCTACCCTCCTACAGCTCCCTATGCTTATCAGGTTTACTACCGTAAACCTTACAATTATCAGTTCCTCGCCAGAACTTTTTCTAGGTTTACAAGCGTAAACCTTATCGATTTCGGTAATGAAGGGGTTAAAGTGGTAGATAGGGGCACCCATTGCCCCCATCATCCACTCACTCAGTGTAGGGATGCCTTATGATCTCTACACTGAGTGACAAGCCAAATTGTTTCCTGTACCCAGGAAACCATTTACTACACATCGTGGTAACCATATCACCGTTTTTTTGGGGCCGGGTTAAGTGTCCTCCCGATTCCCTTTTCTGAAATCACTTAATCATGGCAAATGTTTCAGAGAGCCTTAGAGGGCCCATTTACCTTCCCAGGGCCCCAACCAAATGGGCAGATTCACATGGCCGTGTGGAATGTGAGAGGTGCGAATGAGGAGAGCAAGAGGGTGGAATTGGTGAATGGGTTCAAGAGTGCGAGTTATGCCATGATGGCATTGTGTGAAACAAAGATGAAAGGATATGAAGTGCAGGAGTGGGAGGATGTAAAATGTGTAAGGTCAGGCATGAATGGGTGAGGAAGATGCAGAGAAGGAGCGGCTTTGTTGATGATTGAAGTATGGCAGAGTGGAATGAAAGATTACTAATGTGTCTGCTCGAGATGTATCTATGTCAGGTTCAAATTTGTGAAGGTGAAATTGGGAGTGATTGTAGAGCACCATGTGATGACAGGAGTCAGAGAGAGAATGACAGGTTTTGGGATGAGGTGGATGAAGCAGTGGGGGAAATGCCCAGGAGTTATAAAGTGATCGTAATGGGCGATATAAATGGAAGAGCAGGCACAGGTCTTGAGGATGACATAATGGGTTGTAATGGAGTATCGAGAGAAAATGATAATGGGAAGCAACAGAAGGATATGTGTCATGAAAGAAGGTTGTGCATTTGTAACTCATATTTCAAACACAAAGATGCACATAAATATAGGTGCAGTACTGGGAATGGGGATCGTGTTGAAAGGAGCCTAATTAATTACGTGCTTGTATAGAGGTCGTTGCTGGGAATAGTTTCTGATACAAGGGCTGTGGGAGAACGACGTGGAGGTTTGTCACATCTTATGGTTGTGGTATGCAAGATCAAGCTGAGAAGAGTGAGGTGGACCAGGAGAGAGAAGAGCAGTCAGGGAGAAAGACTGAAAGTCGAAAGGCAGAGGGTCAAAGAAATGGCAGATGAGTACAGGACCAAATCAGGGGAGGAGTTAGAATCAGTGAATTGGAATGAAATGAATCTGGACAGCCAGTGGAATGCTTATAGGGATTGCTCAAGTGGTGTGTGGTGTGGCAAGAGTAACAGCAAAGAAGAAAGGTACTGCATGGTGGAATGAAGAGGTTAAGAGAGCAGTGGAGGAAAAGAGGAAGAAGTGGCTAGAGTGGTTACAGTACAGGGGTTCAATTGAAATAAGAACTGAATATATTGAGAGCAAGAAGCACGTAAAGAGACTAGTGAAGAGGAAAAAGAAGGAGGTAAAGGATGATCTAGGAAGTAAAATGAATGCAAATTACTGTACTCTGAAAATAGGAAGTTATTCTGAAAAGAGGTGCAAAAATGAAGTGATAGCAGAAAGAAATGTGAAAGTATGAAAGATGTAAGTGGTAGACTGTTAACCCATGTTGAAGTAAGGACCAGATGGAAAGAATAATGAAAGCCAGATGAGTGGGAATAGAGAGCAGAGCTGCCGTAAACATGATTGGTTTTGGGGATGTGCAGAGGAAGAATGCAGTGCCAGGAAACCTGACACTTGCACAGATGAAGAATGCTGTGAAATGGCAGAAAAATGGGAAAGCAGCTGCAGAGTTGATTAAGTGTAGTGGAGAGAGCGGAATGAAATGCTTGTTGGAGATATGCAAGAAGGCACGGATAAGTGAAACTCTGCCAGCAGAGTGGAAAAGGGCTGTGATTGTATCCCTGTGCAAAAATAAAGATGAGCAAAGTGGGTGCAAGAATTATCATGGGATAAGTTTATTGAGTGTGGCAGGGAAGGTATATGGAAGAATTATTATAGAGAAAGTAAGAGAGATATCAGAAGTCCCAGTGAGTGATGAACAGGGTGGCTTTAGTAGTGGCAGAGGATGAGTGGATCAAATATGTGCAGTAAAACATATAGTGGAGAAGGCTTGTGAGAAGGACTATAAGGTGTTTATGACATTCATGGATCTGGAAAAAGCATACGACAAAGTAGACAGAGAAGGATTGTGGAAAGTTTTGCACACATGTACAGTGTAGATGGTAAGTGAGGCACGTGCAAGTGTAAGTGGGCATCTAATTTAATGGTTCACGATTAATAACGGTGTGCCACAAGGTTGTGTGATGTCTCGATGGTTGTTCTGTATATATATATCCAGTATATGGATTGGGTGATTAGAGAAATAATAACATGAGTAATGGAGAGAGGGATGGCTTTGGAAATGAATGGTGATGGGTGGAATATATCAAATTTGTTGTATGTTGATGATTCAGTACTAATTCCAAATACAAGACAAGTACTTGGTAGACCAGTGCAGAGGTTTGCTGATGTCTGTGAGTGTCATGCCTTGAGAGTAAATGTAGAAAAGAGTAAAGTGATGGTTATTGAGAGAGGAGGTGACTGCCAGTGTGATGTTACAGTGAATGGAGAGAGACTGGAATTGGTGAGAGAGTTCAAATACCTGGGCACAGTGATAGAAAAAAGAGGAAAATGTGCAAAGGAAGTGAAGAGTACAGTGACGCAAGGAAGAAAAGTAGCTGGCACTATGAAGGCCCTGATTAAATATCAGAGGCTTGAGTGTTGCAGCTGCACGAAGCTTACATGAAATACATGAAGGAGTGTTAGCCAACTTGAACATATGGATGTGAGACTATGGTATGGCATGAAAATGAAAAGTCAGGAGTGAGAGCAGTGGAGATGGGAATGCTGAGCAGTGTATGTGGAATACAGAGAGTGGATAGGATACGAAGTAATGTGATTCGTGAAAGATGTGGAGTGAGGAAGTCGGTGGACACCAGAATCGGAGAAAGTGTACTGAAATGGTATGGTCATGTGGAGAGAATGGATAGCGACAGAGTGGTGAAAAGGGTATATCTGAGCAAATTTGAAGGAGGGAGGAGGTGAGGTAGGCCAAGGAGAAGGTGGAGGGATATAGTGGATGAGTGTGTGAGGAAGAGTGGTTTGGAAGTTGGTGAGGCTAGGGGACTGACAAGTGATCGAGCTGGCTGGATGAATATTGTGGGGAGAAGCATATAACTAGGGATTAAGCACCCATTTTTAACATGACAACATCTGGATTGACTCTATTGGATATGCTTATGTGAAGCTACAGAATGTGGTGAATGTTTTTGGCGTATCAGATAGAGCCAAGATTCCGGGGACTTGAATAATGAGTGAATGGAATCTTGGCCCATTGGATTGAGCATATTTGGGCTGTCAGGACATTGGTGCTCCTTACCCTGCCCTAGGGTGTGAAATAAGGTCCTGATGATGACGATGAACAAGAGGATGAGCAGGGTAGATGTGCGACCGAAAAAAATAATCTGAGACAGTTGGCCTGTCATTTTCACATGGAATCTCACATATGGGAAAGCAAGAATTAGTGGGTAGGATAACTCGGTGGGTTTTAAGTGCCTGGCCAGTGAGGTTAACCTACATCATTTATATATATATATATATATATATATATATATATATATATTTATATATATATACACAGTAGGCGCGGAAAGTGTTGACGCCATCTTAAAAAAAGAAAACATTCTTGTGGTTAGCAAGGAGAAACAAATAAATTAATACTCACCATTGAATTTAGTATTTACTGGCATTCCCCTTCACCTTTATTATCTTAAGGTGTCTGGGGAGACTGATGGCGTAGTTTTGCAGAACAGATGGACTAAAACTGCTCCATAGCTGCAGCCTCAAGTTTAGGCAAAGATGATGTGTCCATACTACGCAGCTGCCGCTTCATGTGCGCCCATAAATTCTCAATGGGATTGATATCTGGGCTGTTTCCGGGCCAATCTCGAATAAAGGGAACCTCACAGTCTGTTAGCCACTGTTTCACTGACTTTGCAACCTGTGCAGGGCCAGAATCTTGCATAAATACTCTTGCCTTGGTTTTATCAAAAGAGTCACTTAAAACATCACATAAGAGCTCCAAATAATTGTTCTGGTTCACTTTTTCATTTGCAGGTAGAATTACCAACCTACCAACACCATAATATGTAAAGCAGCCCCAAGCCATGAGTGAGGCTGGGTATTTAACAAACTTGGAAGTGTACTTAGGATCCAGGGGGTCACTGCCTGGTTTGCGGTACACTCGTGATGAAGGGGTACCAGTGACAGTAAATGTTGACTCATCACTCCAAAGCACAGTTTTCCATTGCTCCTCACTCCAGGCAAGATATTTCTTACAAAAATTTACTCTCTTTTTCTTCTGAAGTGCAGTTAGCAGTGGTTTTTTACGAGCACAAAAACTCCTGTAGCCCAGATCGTCATGCAACAGCTGCTGCACACTTCTGACAGACACATCTGCCAGCAACTGTGGGTTCTTTTCTTTTAAATCCCGTGCTGTTAGCCTTGGATCCTTGCTAACTTGCCTTGAGATCAGCTGACGGGTCCTGAAGGTTGTATTACGAGGTCTCCCAGGCTTGGGAAGTGGAGTGGGAGGAATGGCCTCCCCACTGTCCTTGAACCGCTTCACCAGTCTCTGCACTGTCCTCAGTCTAACACCATCTGATTTGCAATAAATGGGAGTTTGTGGCCATCTTTGTATAAAGTAATCACTTCCACACGTTTGTCCTTGCTTGTGGTTACTTTAGGCATGATGAGAATGTGGTAGGTAACCAAATAACTGTGTTATTTGAGTCAAAACATGCCCTCGTGGTGCATCACACACAGAGACAATCCTCCTCCTGTGGCTGCCCAAACATTACTGAGCCTGCTCCTGTGGTGCCAGACCTATCAAGCAGGGTTGCCAGCTCCCGTTGAAAAAGTGTTAGCTCATTTCGCATCAGAGGGGAGGGTAGTATTGACCCTACTTTACTTAACGCGAAAAAGAATGACGTCGGCAAAAAAACGTCAATACTTTCCGCGCCTACTGTATGTTATTATGTGGTACAAAATGGGTATCTTATGGGTAAATATTGAGGTCTAGGCACCAATTAAAATTATTACCATAAGTTCTTCAGTTCGGCTATCACGTTTTCGGCTACAGCGTAGCCATGGCTTCACCAATTAGGAGTGATAGCCGAGGGTGGGGTGTACTGTACTTTCTTTGGACTTCACTTCTTGCATATACTTGCTCTACAATGTTAAATCATCTCTGTCTTAATGTAATACCAAGCTTGACTCGTTTTTGATACACTTAGGTATTAGAGCAGCAGAGCGCAGTGTTCATGTCCAACCTCGACGGTGTTCACTCCGTGTGTGTGTGTGTTTGTTCTTACCTAATTATATCGTTACAGGAATGAGTGAAGCTCATACTGTCCCGTGTATTAAACCCTTTTTATCATACATATCCTTAAATTTATGAATTGTTTTGGCACACTATTTC
>JAGKTI010043019.1:0-10028 GCA_018397915.1 Birgus latro
AGATAATGACTGCAAGAGTACTTTCACCTTCGCTGAACGAATTCTTAGAACAATACTAACACTTCTGTGAACAGAGTTCCTCACAGTTGGATATAATCTCAATTTTATATTTACATGCACATATATATATTATAATCTTGACCTCTTAACCTAATATTTACAAATTAACACTATTTCCAGTGTATCTAGCAATCTCATATACCAAATCAAATAATTCACAATGACACCTTCAACATGGACCCAGCAATCCCATGGCCTCGAGTGGGCTCCTTGGGTAATGACCTTGGAAAAATTACATAACAGAGTGTACCTTTGGGACCGAGTTCTTTCCCACACTTTTCACTTCGAAGATCTCAGTCAGCTTATACAGTGATAATAGAGGAACTACGTAAACGAATCGAGACTCTAAATCCGGAGTGCAATTTTCAATAACTTCCTAGGACTAAAATTCAAACAAGCTTACTACTCGTTTCCAATATTTCCAAATATGTATATATAACATTACAGCATTACAGTGGACCAATAATTCGCTATCTGGAAGGAAGGGGGGGAAAAATTTCTAGTGTAAGTGGGCACTGACGAGAAGAACCGTTTGGTTACTTCATTCGTCTGGGCAGGCGGCAACGATGGAAACAGCGACAATCTGCAAGGACCGAACAGCACCAGGGAAGTGACTACGAAAGGAAATTAGGGGAGACATTAACAGTCAACCTATTAATATATGGAGATGATTAACAATATAGGAATAAAGGGGAGGGGGGTGACTACAGAGCGCATGGACAACCCACCTGCAAGGATCAAGGAGCACCAGGGAAGTGACGCTATCAAGGCCGCTTGCGTCCTTCCCTCCCCGGTTGTCCTACCATTGGAACTGACTTCGACTGTTTACTCTGCAGCATTACCGTCTCCACCTACTAACAAGGAATATGAAAAAAAGTGTTCAGTCGACGTACACGGGTGGATTGATTTATGATGCTTAAATTTTGTAGTAAGCGTATGAGACTGACAGTTACACTGAAGCCTAAACCAATGAGTGTGTGAACTAATTATATCCATATGCCGAGATACATATCTAAACGCAAGTGTAATGCAGACTTTCGCGGTTACAAATTTTGTATTATCGGCAATTAAGATCTAACTAAGCTATAATTCACTACTATGTAGTACAAAAAGATGATAACACCAAACCTGACTTACAAATATCAAATTTAAATTATGAAGACAAATTTTCACGATTATAAATCTGGTGCTAAAGCTGTTGCCTCCCATTATTGCTCTATACAGTTCCTGTATTACTAGAGTATCACTTTCGCTATAAATATTAACAGGGAACAAGCCTGAATATGGAATCTGATGATCACTCCCTGCATACTGCAGATGAATCATAATCAGGGGTTCAAGGCTACACTACATTACACTTATACTAACTTATACTACACTTATATTAACTTATATTATACTTATACTAACTTACACTAAACTTATACTATCTTAAGTAAACTTAAATTACCCTTAAAATTATGGCACTACACGGGTCCATCCTCCGGAAAAAAAAAAAACATCGGAAGTCAACAATCATTTCATTTCTCTACATTTCTTAGAGACATGTGTGCGGACGGGACGGACTTACCAAATTTGACTGCAAAACTCTCTACGAACTCCAGAATGAGATAGTGATTCCACTAACTGTTACTCCCATGAGTGGCACCTGTCGGTCTACAAGCAATATTGTGTACCCCAAGCGGTCGCTTCTCTGTCACCAATGATCTCTCGAAAATCAGTGGAAAGGTGTGCCCCAGCCAATCTCCTGCCTGGGCGATAACATGGTCGCCTCACCTGGACTGACCCATACTCTCACTGCTAGGATCGTCCCAGTGGCGCTTCCCACTGTCACATTCACGCTCCCATCATTCATCCTTATGCTTCCAGCTCTCCACCTAGTAACTGATGAGCGCCTGTCAGGACCTGAAATCATTGTTACACCCTAAACCGTGCTGACTGTAAGTTGAGAGGATACCAGTTACCCCTCGAATTATAGCAACATCTTATTCCCACTGAACTGGGCTGCGCCCATAACACGAACTCTGATTAACCTTAGACATGAGATTAAACTCTCTGAACCCTTGAACTAACATGGCCAATAGTCAGACAGTCCGAACCGCACACATTTCTCTATCCAACACTTAAATTGATACTGCAATAACCCGCTTCACAACACTTCAATATTCTTCAATCAGTCTACGGGGAGGACGTTTTTCATGCTGCGGTAATTGTTCGTCCACTGCGTCAGGTACAAATGCTTCTTCCAGGGTTCCAATAGCCACTCTTCTCCATAACAGGGGTTTACTTGTCCTGCAGCTCTTTGTAACTTTTTCCCAGTGAATACATTTTCTGCAACGTACACACTTCCATCCATTAACACTTCCACTACCCGATACGGACCATCCCATTTCACATTAAGCTTTCGACATGTACCAGGTATCACTGTTTCTTTCTTAATCCACACAAGGGTTCCAACTCCAAACACGTGGTTCTTTCGCCTTCGGTTAGCCACGTCCCTGTACTTTCTCGACATCTTCCTGTGCGTTTCCCGAATGAGTGCATGGACAACCGTGATCTCGTCTTCCTCACCATCGACTGAGGGTAATGGTGCACTGACCAGTCTGGGTGGATGGCGAGAGAAGAACGCATAATAGGACTGCTGTCCAGTAGACGTATGGACCGCCTGATTCATGGTGATCTGACAGGACTGGAGCAATTGGGGCTAGTGAAGAGGGTGGCCCTGACATAAGGCGGAGAGAATTGACTTCAGGGTCGTATGCATCCTCTCGGTTATTCCATTACCTTGGGGATGATAAGGGGTCGTGTAGTACAGGGTGATTTGGTGTCGCTGGCAGAACCGTTGAAAGTCTCTGCTGATGAACTCGCCTCCGATGTCCAAGACAATTCCGCGGGGTGTGCCATAGTCTGCCACATACTGCCCAAGTTTGTCTGTGATGTGTGTGGTCTGTTTTGTTGTAAGGGGGAAGAACCTAACGAAGCAACTGTAGTGGTCCACCACTGTAAGCACACAGCGATATCCATAGACTCCAGCAACCATGTCAGTGAGATCTATTCCAATTCTCTCCAGTGGTTTATTCACTGGGGTAATTCCTTCTATTGTTGCTGCAATCCTGTGTCCTGTTTCAATCTTTGACAAGTTACAAATTTTTTTACATACTCACATATATCGACTTTGAGATTTTACCAGTAATAGAGTTCTTCGTTTTCTTAGATAGTTTTCTTTTGCCATAGATGACCTGTTAATTCATGGGTGTATTGTTGGGCCTGAACAACTAAGGTACGAGGAACTATGAGACTATAATGAAGACTACCATCCGCCTTTTCGCGCACAAAATGTAATATCTCATCTACCAAGGCAAACTGATCTAAAGAAGTCTTTAGTAATCTTTTAGCAGGGATTCTACCATCTTCCAGATACTACGCAAGTTCTCCCCATACTGTTTCTTCTCTCTGGCTGTCTCTCATTTGTTCTCGGTCTAACCCAAGCCATGAGGAGTAGACTGTAGCACCAGTCGAGCATGGCAGTACTCACAAGGAGAATGGAAAGCTGATGACAGGGAGAGCTGGAGCTCCCGTTTCATCAGCCCTCAGGACTTGTTCCTGACCATCCCCCTTTGCTGAACTTTTTCAGTCTCAGTAACACAGAGAGTAGACCAGCATGCTCTCCAATACATATTTCTCTAACTGTCAACACCAAACTACATACACGCTACACACTACACTTCCTTTTCAAATTTTTTTTTTTTAAATGGCGACTGTAAATCGTGCCTCGGAGTCCCCCGGGGGGGGGGACCATAAATGCCCTTTTCGAACCAGTTCTTAACAGAAAAATTTTAAAGCATCTTTCCTGTCACAACCTTCTTTCTGATCGTCAGTATGGGTTCCGTCAGGGACGCTCCACTGGCGATCTTCTCACCTACCTTTCAGACTCCTGGTCACCCTCGTTTTGGGACTTTGGCGAAAGCTTTGCCATTGCACTTGACATCTCAAAGGCTTTCGATCGAGTCTGGCATAAATCTTTTATTTCGAGACTTCCCTTCTACGGTTTCTATCCTTCTATCTGTGCCTTCATCTCTAGCTTCCTTTCTGGTCGTTCTATAGCTACTGTTGTAGACGGCCATCGTTCTTCTCATAGAACTATCAACAGTGGTGTTCCTCAGGGCTCTGTCCTATCACCAACTCTCATTCTTTTATTCATCAATGACCTTCTAAGCTGTACATCTAACCCTATCCACTCATATGCTGATGATTCCACCCTTCACCTTTCCATTCGGTTCCCGCAACGCCCATCTCAGCACTTACTTCAGCAAACAAGGGATGAGGCTATGGCACACCTAATGTCTGACTTGGCTCATATTTCTGATTGGGGTAAAAATAATCTTGTTATTTTTAATGCATCAAAAACTCAGTTCTTATACTTATCAACCCGACAAAATCTTCCTCAGGATTACCCACTAATGTTTAATAATGTCCAGCTCAGTCCTGCATCATCCTTGAACATGCTAGGGGTTTCATTCTCTCGGGATTTGTCTTGGAAAGAACATATTACATCTCTTGTGAAATCTGCTTCCAAGAGATTAGGTGTGCTGGGCTGACTCCGAACTTTCTTTACCCCTGCACAGATGTTGACCTTGTACACGGGTTTTATTCGCCCGTGTATGGAGTACAACTCTCATGTGTGGGGAGGCTCCCCACATTCAGTTCTTCTCAATAGGGTGGAGTCAAAGGCTTTTCGTCTCATTAACTCTCCTTCTCTTACTGATTCCATTCAACCTTTGTCTCTTTACCGCACTGTTGCTTCTTTATCTCTCTTCTATCGCTACTTCAATGGTCACTGTTCCTCTGAACTGTCTGCTTGCATCCCTCCACCTCTACGACGGGCACGTAGTACCCGTCTAGCAACAAACTCTTATCCCTTTTCTGTCCAACTCTCTAATGCAAGAGTTAACCGTTACTCCCAGTCCTTCATTTATGCAACTGGTCAACTCTGGAACTGTCTCTGTCTGTATTCCCTACTTCCTATGATCTCCAATCTTTCAAGCGCAGTGTGTCCAGGCATCTCGAAATGAATGGATCTTGAATTTGGCTCTCTTTGGTATTGTTTTTACTTTTTCTTGGAAGGAACAGTATGCGGGTCCTGGCCTTTGGTTCCTTCTTCCGTGCATAAAAAAAAAATGTGGCTTCAGGCGAATGGACTACAATTCGATCTGGGCGTGACAACTGGTCTGCAACAAAATTATCCCTGCCTCTGAGGTATTGAATGTCGTAGTTATAATCCCTCATTTCCAGAATCCATCAGTTTATCCGAGGTAATTTAGTCATGCGTTGGAATATGCTTGTTAGAGGTTGGTGATCAGTGACTACCATAAAACGGGTACCCCATAAGTAATGATGAAAGTTCCGGCACGCGAGAACTATTGCTAGATCCTCCTTGTCTGTTGTTGAATATCGATCCTCGCAAGGGGTCAATTTTTTTTTCAAGTACCCGACTGGCTTGTTGGTAGCGTCAGCTTGGATTTGACTAAGGGCTGCACCAACATGAGTGTTACTGGCATCCTTAGTAAGAACGAACTGTTGCCCTACCCGAGCTCTAACCAAAAAGGGGGAGTTTGTAAGGCAAGACTTAAGATGTTCGAAAGACTTCTGACATTCGAGATTTAGTCAAATTGGTAAGAGGTGTAGCAATCCGTGCGAACGATGGTACATGTTTTCTATAAAACACACATTCCGAGGAATCGTCTCGCTTCCTTCACAGTGGTGAGTGGCTTCATCGTCACAATCGCCTCAACATTTTTCGGATCCCGCTTACTTCCCTCGGCCGAAATCTGGTGACCCAGGAAGGTCACTTCCTTACATCCAAATTCACATTTACTGAGGTTTAATTTCACCCCGCAGAGAGCAAGCAGTTCGAGAAGTTGTTTCAATCGCTCCAGTAGAGCAGGGAAACTGGTGGCCCATAAGATTAAATCATCTAAATAATTCTTAACCCAACCCTTTTGTAGAAGAGGTGCTAATAATGTGACCATTTGTCGTGAGAAAATTGCGGGTGAACAGTTGAGACCTTAAGGAAGGCATCTAAATCAGTAGAGTGATACCCCATCACTGAAGGTAGCGAGATCACGACTCTCCTCATCCACCTAAATTTGGAAATACGCCTCTCGCATGTCCAGTGTAACATAATACTGATGTCCGGCTGCTTGTTCTACTAGCTCATCTAACCATGGGAGTGGGTAGATGTCCGCTGCGAGGTGTTGGTTCACGTGGCGATAATTGAGACACATTCGTTTACTACCATTGGGTTTGTTTATAAGGACGATAGGCGACAACCAGGCTGCTGTGGACCTTTCAATAATTTCTCTGTCCTCCATGTCCCTTAACATCTCTGTGATAATCTGCATTGTTTGCACTGGATAGCGATACATAGGCCCACGACTGGGTTGAGGGTCTGCGACTTTAATATAAGCTGGAGGACCACTGATAAGGCTTAATTCCCCTTTATCAAGAATAAAAAGAGGGTCATACTCAAGGATCAACTTAGTTAAATCATCTCACTGGTCAGTGAGGTGTTGCCAATTCTGTTCAGCGATTAGAGCTTTCAGTTTCTGAAAGTGTGTTCCGTTTTGTTTGACGTGATCATTTTCTGGGAGAAGATCGTTGTGTATCTTAGTGATATTAATTTTGTCAGGTATTGGATTGGTCACTCACTCGTATGATCCCATAATGGTACCCTTACGAAATACTTTTACCTTTTTGGTGGTGTTAATGAGTGGGAAGTAGATGGTATTTGCCGTATTTACTTGGACCATATAAGGATGACCATTATGACTAACCCTGGGTTGAGGGTAGATGATGAGATTAGTAGTTGGGTCTTCCCTTACAGTTACAGGGATGAATTTAGACTGGTAGGGGTCTACTTTTACTGTAGTAAGGAGGTTAATCTGCGAGAGGATTTGTGTTGGGTTAGAAAGTTCTACTGAGTCAACTCTCACTCTCCCCACCTTGTTCTTCTGATGGCGGATATGATTCACCACATAAGGGACGCCTCCACAGATCATAACTCTCTTCGCTCCATCCTACATGAGTCGAGCTTGGCTCAACACGTCACGACCCAGGAGTATGTCAGTACTGATGTAAGAATTTGGTACTACCGGGAACCATTGTTTATGCATCTTCTCGTCACCAACCGCTATTTCAGCTCGTAACATTCTTAATACGCTCAGAGGTGCGCCTGTGACTCATTGTAAGCGCGATGGGTTTCGACGTGTGTTTATTTCTCCCCCAATCCGTTTGATTGAAGACTCCTTAATTAAAGTGAAGCTACTACTTGTGTCCACAATAGCTTCTATTATTTTCCCATTTATTATTACACTGATCGTGGGGGATGTTTGGCTGCCGGCTAGTCATATTTGTTGAGACGATTCACGGGATACTTTTGGAGAGACATTTTGAGCTACGGTGTTGTGACTACGTCCGGGGCACCCGCGTTCTCCATGCCGACATCTGGGTCTGCGAAAGCCAAAACAATGCCCGGGAGGAGCTTTCCGCCAACAGTCTCGGAGGTGGTGAGATGATAGGAGACAATGATCACAGTATTTATCACTATATGCTTTGGGAGTATAGGCCGTCCCTTATTTGCTTGTGCTAGGTTAGATTTGGGCTCATGAATCCGGCGCTTTAGTTCCTTCACTTCGTCTCTCTGTCCATCTGGACTCGAAATATCACTTTGATTCGACGAGGTGGATGGCGATAGCCGGGTTTCTACCTCCTTTTCCTTCGCACTTCTCTCGAAAGGTACTGCATTGACACGAGATGATTGACTCACTTCCAATAGCTGGCATTCATGTTCAATTCTATCAATAAATTTTCTCATCGGGTATTCATCATCTAGGAATCCTTCGAGTTTTACCCTTGATGGAAGAGGTAACCCATACCACAGTTTCTGTTTGATAGTTCTGTCCCGGTTAGAAAATGGTTCATTAGGGAATTTATGTTCTATGGCCGCGTGTTGACAAATGAAGCGGTGCCTAAAGGCCTGAGGTGATTCTACCCAATCATAACAGGCTGAATCCAGCTCCTGCCATGCCCGGTCAATATTAACTTCAATAGCAAACTCTGGTCTAAGAAATGCCTTGATTGCTTACCATGAGGTTACTCGGTTTTTAGCCTGGTTGTTATGAATGAAATCGGCAAGTTCCGAGCTCACTCCGACTCTTCGCAATTTGTATGTGCATTCCATCATCCTGGTCACACTGTTCTACTGCTTCAAAAAACATTTCCAGGTGAGCTGCCGCATAGATACCCTGTAGTTCGCCCAGTTCTAGAGTTGGAAGGAATATCACGAGGCTTTGTGAGGTTCCCTTTTCCTAGCATTGTTAGAGGTGGGTCAGGAGACTGAGGATAGGCTGATTTCGAGGGGAACGGCTGCGATTCAAGCTGGTCGAGCTCACTGGTTAGCTGAGTCAGTCTAGGAGAGAATTTCTCCTCCTAAAACTGAATTTCTACATCTCGCCAACTCGTGGTGTTAGGAAAAAGAATAACTCTTACTTCTACAGGCTTCCCAATTCGCTAGACCAAATGTCCCATTATCACTGCCAACAGTTTATATTTTGCTTTACTCTCATCTAACCAGTGAACTCCATCTGCCAGCGTTCCCGCATAATATGCTGTATTGAACTGGACCACCTTGTACTTTGTCTTACGTTTTACTTTTTGATTGATAGCATTTTGGAATGTTCGGTAACCCTCCATAGGGATTGGTGTGTCTCCCTGGTAAATCCAGGGTTCCACTGGACAAATACAGACCACTGCCTCGCAGCTACTCTCCATGGCTCCTACAATCTGTTTAATATCATGAGCTACTTGGCCTGGAGTCGTATGCCAACTGATGTCATTGCTTACTATCCAGAGTATGCAAAAATCGTGTTTCTGTTCTAACATTCCATTCACTCGGTCATCAGAGAAAAATGTTCTCGCCTTGGCACCAGCGGCCCCATATATTCTCAGTTCCACGCCCGGATTAATATACAATGGACTCTGACTGTGTCCTACTAAAGACACTTTAAACATGCTGCTTGTCTACTAGTAACTGTGAGAATACACCGATCAATCGTCACTCTTATTATCATGAAGAATTTTTCTTATCCTCTAGGAGTTTGCGAATTATAAGATTAAGTGAGCCTCTAGTGTATTGTTACTAAGGATTTCTATCTATATCCCACCGCTTTAGCCACCAGTGTCGTGATGCAAAATTTAGGCTCCCAGTTAATAACGAAAATAAGAAATCACCACCGCTGTTACCAGTGTTGTGACGTAACTTTTTAAATACCCAAGTTAATCTAACGATAATTAGGAAGATATCCCCCACTGTCACCAGTGTCGTGTCGCCAAATTTAAATGCCAGAGTTAATTAATTATAATCAAGAAGGGATACCATCGCTATGACCCCAGTGTCACCCTGAATTTTAAGAAAGATTATAAATCCCGACCACTGACACTAGTGTCCACCAAAGTATTTTTTGAGACTTACCGTAGGAATCAGAGTTACAAGAGTAGGCTGCCACCACCCAGCGAATGCCGGGAAAAATTATTTCCTCCACTATAGTAAGATGAAGATTACTGGGGCCTTGTGAATAAGTGACTAAGGTAGCGTGAATCGTTTAGAGTGCGTGAGTCGTAAGATAGCAACACACCTTGCGGGCCAATCAATCTCACGATAAAATTCCCCAGGGGATAATAAGTCTCAAACACAACATAAACTTAATCTAATATTTACTAAAATCTAAGCATACAAATATAAGAAACTTGATTTTCGAACAAATTTACCATAGGTTACCTTACGGGCTATGAATTACTAGAAACTGTAAGATCATTACTCTTCGCACTGATGTTATCACAGGGCGGATCAAATATACCAAAAGCAGATAATGACTGCAAGAGTACTTTCACCTTCGCTGAACGAATTCTTA
>JAGKTI010043020.1:0-10027 GCA_018397915.1 Birgus latro
GGTTCATTCCGACTGGAGAGCCATAATTACCCGCTAAACCACCAGGCGCCATAATTTGGTTATATGGTTACCACCCAGCGTAGTAAATGGTTTCCTGGTGTACAGGAAACCATCTGAATTGTCACTCACTGTAGAGTCACCCATTGGCAGAAGGAAGAGGAAAGAATGGAGGAAAGATGGAAGAGGGGATGTAAAGTCACCTGTAGGCAGAAGGAAGAGGAAAGAATGAGGTAAAGAAAGACAGAAGAGGAAGGAAGGAAAGAAGGAAGGAGGAGAGGAAAGGGCAGACACCCGAGAGCAGCACAACATCGAATGATTGGATGGTGAGCGCCCCCACCTACCACAAATAGAGAGAGAGAGAGAGAACTGTTGTGATTAAGCAAGATATTCGATATCAAGAATGCGTCCTCGCCTCTGCTTACTGCTTTATTTATTTATTTATTTTTTTTCACGTTCAGAACTACTTCAGTTCAATGTCTTCTAAGGAATGATAGTGAAAGGCTGTTCATTCTTCCAGGCCTATATTATATGCGCAAGGTTTCTTTTGCAATTTTTAAGCAATGTGCAGACAGTGAAGGATTAATCTCGCAGAAGACGAATTATTTTAACTGTAAATTGTGTGAGACAAATTATCAGATGATTTTTATTTTCACATCTGGAAAAAAAAAATAATGGAGTTTGTTATGTGTTTCAGTTCGGTAGGTCTGCCAACTGAATATCCTGTATGCGATGTCAGTACAAGTGTATGAAAGTATATTGCAGTAGCATTTTAAACGAAATTCCCATACTTATAAAATTGATTGGGGAGTTTAATCTTAAGAAAAAAAAATCTTATATAAACAACTTGTGCGGGAAAGTTGCTACTTTTGTTTATGACTTTAGGTCCTACCACTCAAAGAGAAAAACAAGAAGACTGAATCTCCTTTTATGAAAATATTGTCATGGCATACAAAATTTTTGATAGCATATGTATGTAACTAGATTTTTATTTGTGTGTGTGTGTGTGTTTTTTTTTTTATATAGTTGTTATAGAGTACATTAACTTTACTTGTCTGAGTTCGACAGTATCTTATGTTTTTGTTAATCAGTGTTTCCTTCTAAATAAAAGTAATTAGAAATGTGATCTATTAAGCAATATGCTTGGGGTTTCATTCACTCGGGATTTATCTTGGAAAGAACATATTACATCTCTTGTGAAATCTGCTTCCAAGAGATTAGGTGTGCTAAGCCGACTCCGAACCTTCTTTACCCCTACACAGATGTCGACTTTATACACGGGTTTTATTCGCCCCTGTTTGGAGTACAACTCTCATGTGTTGTGAGGATCCCCACATACAGCCCTTCTCAATAGGGTGGAGTCAAAGGCTTTTCGTTTCATTAACTCTCCTCCTCTTACTAGCTCCCTTCAACCTCTGTCTCTTCGCCGCACTGTTGCATCTTTATCTCTTTTCTATCGCTACTTCAATGGTCACTGTTCCTCTGAACTGTCTACTTGCATCCCTCCACCTCTACGACGGGCACGTAGTACCCGTCTAGCAACAAACTCTCATCCCTTTTCTGTCCAACTCTCTAATGCAAGAGTTAACCGTTATTCCCAGTCCTTCATTTATGCAACTGGTCAACTCTGGAACTGTCTTCCTCTGTCTGAATTTCCTACATCCTATAATCTCCAGTCTTTCAAACGCAGTGTGTCCAGGCATCTCAAAATGAACGGATCTTGAATTTGGCTCTCATTTGTGTTGTTTTTGTTTATTCTTGGAAGGAACGGTTTGCGGGCCCATGGCCTTTGGTTCCTTCTTCCTTGCATTAAAAAAACAAAAAAAGTATGAAATGTTCCGATAAAAAGAGTATGGAGTTTATGTTTTCACTTATGAAAATAGAAAATGACATTTTTTTTTTTTTGCAAAACTAATTCAGAGTGCTGGAGTTACCTTTATGTTGCTGATTTCATTAAGTAGTAAATCGTACTTTCAATTATTAATGCAAGTATGATTAAGCCAGTAACTGAAAACTCCGAACAAAGGCAGGAGTCCACTAGTCTCTCTGTCACATTTTGAGACAGGGTTGAAAGAGCTATATCTCTGGTCAGAGCCTCCCAGTACTACCATGTGTCCCACGAAACGGCTCTCTGGCATCGTTATCTGATTCCTGCAACCATTCCCAAATTTAGAGAAAATTATTTCGTCTTTGCTGGCCAATGGACGAGAGTACATAGTAGGTAGGAACTGCGGAGTGGTAAATTGAGGTCAGTTAGCCATAATTCCGGCCATATTACAACCCCTTAATAAATATTAGAATATGTACGTTTGGAGGTAGGAGTAGGCAACGCAGATCACGAAGAAGGTGTGAGAAAACGATGTATGGAGGAAAGGGAGGCAAGGGAACTGACAAGGGTTCGAGCTGGTTGACTGAATTTTGTACAGACGAGTTTATAGCACTCCCCCCTTCCCCCTCAGATTTTTTTTTTTTTTTAGCTTTAAAGTCAGCGGATTTACTTTGACAGAGCGGTGAATTAAAGCGCACATGTGTGGGTGGTTATACCTATGACGTGTAGTCAGGATTCGAGGGCTTAACTGGTAAGTGAATGAGGTCAGTATTCTAGTCGAGTAAGGAGACTCCCTGGCACCTCTTCCTTAACGATTTATTTTCCAAACTACCCATTATTTTCATTTTTCTTGCTTCTTATATATTATTAATATCCACATAGACTGAAGGAATACGACACAAGAATACAGAAACGGAGAAGTATCAGAAATAAAGGGTAAGGAAGGCAGTTAGCAAGCTTCCTAACCACAGGCGAAGATCGCCCTGAGTGTGTGGTCCGTTTCACTGGGCATACTGTTGGTTAGTTCTCCTTCTGTCGTGGTTTTCCTGAGTCTTGCTTTGTGGACCCTACCTCGCCTCACGTCTGGAGAGGAAAAAGAGACAGAATGATGATGATGATGATGGTACATACAACTGATATTAATGTTATCTTACTGAATATTTGAGTTGATTATCAATCAAGTCTCCATGGCACGAGAATGTACTTTTTCATCCATTCATCATAAGAAACGGTTATTATTAGTTGTAGGTTATAATGCACGTTTTAAACAGCACGACATCTGTTCCAATATATATACCCTTTTTACTTTAACTTGACCTAAAACTGCCATCTATTTATAGTCAATGCTGAGTTGTGACAGTTGATTAGCTTATGGTGCTAGTCATGAAGAAGTGGTAACGAAAGGATGAAGAGCGCTAGTATTCTTTTCTTTTGTCATTGAGCTCTGTGAAATAAGCTGCAAAAGGACGAAAATCGAGGCCAAGTTAGGGTGAAAAGGGTATTGGCTATATATACAATGCCCTTTTTACAGCGACTATCAGCTGAACCCAAGAGTCATTCAGCGGCGTCCTGCATGAAGGCAGATATGGTGTGTCGGTTCTTCTTGTTGCTGGTGTTGGAGTTTACAATCCTCTCTGCTGCCGACGGATCAATATTTCCTCAAGGTAAGTGCACAGCCACATATCAGGTTACTTTGCATTTGACATAGCACGTGTGTATCGTATGTGTAGGTATACCACACTACATAAGGACGTATGGGTTCCTAGTGACATGGAACCAGAATTTCGATGTCTTAAGTAATGTGTGAATGATTTTATTGCTCCATTCACTGTAATGCAATCTGATACCTCTCCAATTCTGTGAGTGTCTTTGCTTCTGACGCTCTAATTAGCCCGTCTTCCAGGTGTGAATTGGGTTTGAGATGATAATGAAGTGGTTACAGATACGAACTGATTCCTACTCGATCACTAAATCAACCTGTCGTATAAGTTTTCAGGGTACCTTAATTGGGTCCTTAAGATGAAAACGTGTGTCTAATACTCTTCAAGATTTAAGTGTTACTTTTTTCACATTCCTTATGGTAAAAATGGCTGCATTAGTTAATCTCCTCCCGACACCACCAAATTAAGAACACAAAATAGTAAATCCTCCTCCCACAAACATCTCAGCTTCATCAGGTCCATTGACACCGTCCACCACGTCTCTGAGGCTGGTATTCTCGTCGGTTAAGGAGGCTCTTTAGCATCTCTTCCATGACGATTACTTTTCCGAAGTACCCGGTAATATTATCTTTTTGCTTCTTAAACCTTTTTAATATCGACATAGATTGCACAAATAACACAGGTTTATAGTAACGGAGCAGAATCGGAAATAAATCGGTAAGGAACGGATGTTGGTAAACTCATAAGTGCACGAATATACCGCCTTGAGTAATTGCGGTTCATAAGTGTTCTTTAAAAAATTGTCCTTTTCTTAGACTGAATATTAATTTTAATACTGAAATAAGAAGCGGTGCCAAGGCACAGCAAACCCGTCCTCGGTAGTCATTTTAGTGCTGACGTATAAACACAACAGGATGTCTAATCAAATATGTCACATATCAAATTTGGATTAAATCGGGAGAAAACTGACGATTTTATGCCCATTTGAAATTTTAGGCCCAACCCACCTGACACTGACCCCCCTTCCGCTAACTGGGGGATGACTCCCCCTGATGTAATGAGATAAGTAATAGGATGCAGATTTGGATGATGCAATTTTAGGATTATGTTTCATGTCGATATGACAATTTATGGCGAATAAACGATTTTTTTTGTTTTATATTTTTTTGGAGCGGCCCAAGTGAGAGAGGGCTGTGTTTGGAAACTCCCTGTACTGTTGTTTGCAGATGATACTGTGTTAATAAGTGAAAACGAAGGAGAGCTGCAAGGCTTGGTGGATGAGTTTGAGAGACTGTGTAAGAAACGGAATCTACAGGTGAATGTAGGGAAGAATAAAGTGATGGTCTTCGACAGAAGTGAAGTCAGTGAATGTACAGTGAGATTGGATGAGGAGAAAATGAAAAATATGAGTGCAATTAAGTATTTGGGTAGTGTGATGAGTAAGGATGGAAGTTTAGAGGGTGAAGTGCTTGAACGGATACAACAAGGAAGAACGGTTGCTGTTTCCTTGAAAGCAGTGATAAGAAACAGGTAAGTGAGCATGGAAGCGAAAACGCTAGTAAAAGTATATGACTGTATTGGGATATTAACTCTAATGTATGGATGTATAGCTTGGATCTTGTTGGAGGGACAGAATTCAAGAGTGAGAGCAGTGGAAATGAGTTATTTGGGAGGAGCATATGGAGTCATATGACCGACAAATGAAGAAGTGAAGGAGCGTTGTTGTGTGGATATGGATGTGATAGGAAGCGTTAGGAGAAACACACTGAGGTGATTTGGCCATGTGAGAGGATGAAGAGTGAGAGACTGACGAGGAGAGTGTATGTGAGTGAGGTGGAGGGGGGGAGAGGGAGGGGGAGAGCAAGGATGAGACGGAGGGATGGCGTGGAGTGGTATATGAGAGAGGGGGATGTGACCTTGGAGCAGGGAAATGAAATGGCTGGGGAATTTACGACATGGAGGTGATTTGTTTGTGGCCACCCCTTACGGGATTAAGGCGGTTGGCAATAGATAGATAGATAGATTTGTTGGGCCTATAACCTAGGCCTTGGCCCAATTTGGCCCAAAATATAATTAGGTGATTAGAAGGTCATTACCCATCATCCCTTTAATTTTTGCCAAAATCGCACCAGTAGTTGTCCCGTAAAGTTGTTAGCAGACAGACAGGCAAACAAAGAAACAGGCGAACAGAATGAAAACAATACCGTTCAACTAGCCCCTTCTGGGCAGGGACGGGTAATAAAGTCTTCAACAGTCCATCTACTTATATATCTTCTAAGTAAATAATCGCCTTTGAAACTGAGGTACTCGTATGTGTTGCTATCCTTGGTTTTATTTCTGTCTGTCAGTCTGTATGTATTTTTTACTACACAACTGAAGAATAAAACTAGTATGAAAAAAATAAAATAAAAACATAAAAGCGTGAGAGGTGGCCTGTAATCCTAATAGACCCAAGCTTGAATCCCGGCTGGGGGAGTGAACCGTTTGAGGATTTGGATATCATTAAAGCAGACTTTACTGATCTACCAGACGACATGTAAAAATATCCCGCTAATACCAATACACCAGTCCTGTATGAGACAGCCCTAGAATGTATTCAGTATAGACGGTGGGTGTTAGCGCCGAAGTGGTAACATGTGGAAGGTGCATAGTAGAAGAATGGACTACTGGGACTTGAGAACGGGCTGTGAAGTCTATGCCCAGAGTACGAAACAAAAAAAACATAAGCTATATTACCTATCAGATCTGCTGGGTTATATAGTATTTTTTTCCATATTTTCTCCTAATAAAGATCAGCAGAGTATCAGTACAGTACTGTTTATCTGTCACATCACAAAGCTCCTTATTATTATTTCACGCAACAGTCCATCCTCACTGATAAGACCCTGGTGATACTGACTGTGGGGAGAGACACTGAAAATACTGATAACGCTGATGACATTGATAATTTTGAAGGTAGGGAGAAACACTGATATTACTGAATGTATGGACAGACACTGATAATGCTGAATGTACCAAGAGAATCACCAACTTCCCTCCCTCTGCCAGCATCCACATGAATGACCTAGGTCCGGATTCTCGCCGGATAAGGAGGCTCCCTAGCACCAATTCCTTGGCGATTCATTTTTGGATACGGCTGGTAAATATCCCTTTTTCACGTTCTTTATGCAGAGTATAGCGATATCAGAATGATTTAGGTAACAGTGAAGGACAGTAAGGTCTAATAAGCAAAAAAGTCGCTTGGGAAAAGGTGTTAGGGGACTTTCTAAACTGAGGAGAATAGGGACCCAGGAACTAAGCGGTATGCACTATCAGCAGAAAAGAAACGGCTGGATTTAGAGCCATGCAGTACCTTCAAAATGTTGCACTTTCCACAAGAATTTCGACGGAATGGTCTCGAGATGCAGAGTTAAATAATAACGACGTTGTGGTTAGTGTGAGCAGTGGCATTTAAAACCATAAAACAGATCTTAACGCAACGATGATGATCCGCAACGAAACTGAGACGTGACATTTATTCAGCTTACGAAGAATCCGTAGAAGCAGAGGAGTTAATCATTTTTCCACTCATCGTTATCATGTCCTGTTTTCACGTCAGTTAAGGAAGCTCCCTAACCTCTTTTCCTAAGTGATTTACTTTGCTTATTACACCTTACGGTCCTTCTTCGTGTTGCATAAATCATTCCAGTGTCTCCATACTCTGCATAAAAACGCACAAAAGGACCTTAACCAGCCATAAACAAAAGCAAACGCTAAGGGCGCGTCACACGTGTTCTCGAACATGTGTAAACACAGCTGGCACCATGTTTGGATATATGTATGCAGCAATATTTGGACAGCTGTATGGAAACGTGTTTCGGTACAGCTTCGAATTTACTGGCAGTATAGATGATGCAATACGTGTGTCCATACAAGACAGCTGAGACTTATCATGATGTTGCCAACATGATCTGGACGCTGTTGTCCCGAACTTGTTTACAGATTGTTTTGTACTGTGTTGTTTACATGTTGCCAGCACTTGGTCCAGCACACATGTGGACGCCCCTCCAAATGAAGAGATGTTACGGAGTTTCCTCTTCGACAAGAATTTGCCCCCCTGTCTTTACAAGCCCCCAGGTATATGTTTTAACTTAATAAAGGCCTCTTGTCCTGAAGGGGCTAACGGAATCACTCCTGGTTAAGTGCTGATGATGATAAGGATAATAATTTTGAAGGTGCTGCCGACACTAGCTCAGCTGTGAAGATGGTCGAGGTACTGAATGCCGTGTTACAAGCATCATCACAGGACCTCTGTGTTACTTTTATCATGGACGAAAATACGCCGGTAGGTATATAGTTTTAGACGTGTAACTTCTTTTCATGATGTGTGGATTGGGTGGGTAGGAGACAAGCATCATAAACAGATGTATTTTTTTATAAGTTCACATCTAAAATATTCGATAGTGACCTGAGAAACACGTTAAGGTGGTTTGGGCATGTGGAGAGGATGGAGAGTGAAAGATTGACGAGGAGAGTGTATGTAAGTGAGGTGGAGGGGGTGAGAGGGAGGGGGAGGCCAAGGATGAGATGGAGGGATGGAGTGGAGAGGTATATGAGAGAGGGGGGTGTGAGTTGGGAGCGTGGTAGTGAAATGGCAGGGGACAGAGTGACATGGAGGCGATTTGTTTGTGGCCACCCCGTTCGGGATTGAGGCGTCTGGCAATAGATAGATAGATAGATAGACCTGAGCAGTGATATTAAGTAATGGTTAATGTTGAGTATAATGACTTATGTAATAAACAATGCGGATCAAAGCTCTTCTAACCCCGATCCTGCAGTTTGCTGGTGTAGCTGACGTGACGGCGTGGTTGGGTGTGGGTGTGTTTGGTGTGGGTGTGGGCAGCCAGGACGCTAACGTGACGCAGGCACACATGTCCAGGGTGGTCGGCCAGGCTCGCCAGGTAGGTCACTGTCATACTAATGCTGAGGCGGGTAGGTATCCGTCTTATTATTGCTTAGGCTGGTAAGTCACTGTTACATCACCGCTGAGGCGGGTAGGTCACTGTTCCTTACCTCTGAGGCGGGTAGGTCACTGTTCATTACTGCTGAGGCGGGTGGGACACACACTGCTCTATAGTGTCTTGATACTATTTTATTTGTTTTTAAAATTCATGTGTTTACATAAAATTGAAAAAACGCTCATGCATTTTTTAACGTTGTACAATGTCGTGTATCCAGTGCAAAAGACGTGGATGAAATTATTATGTGGCTTGACCCGGTATTCTCGTCGGTTACGGAAACTCCCTCGCATCATTTCACAGGAGATTTATTTTGGTTATTAATCCGTAATTTCCTCTTCATTGTAACATAAATCCTTTCATTTTATCCAATGCTGGTTGCTGCGGATTCACCACACTGGTTCTCAAAAATTGTGGTGATAAAGGAGAGGCTGTCAGGGGGAAAATGAAAAATGTACGCTTTGATATGCTAGGAATAACTATCGAGTCGATTACCACGAGAGAATCGACTCGTGAAATCAAGTAGCGATTTCACTTTTATGCTGGCTTACTTCGCTAATTCTCTAGAGTCGAGAATTTATAAACTTTCTCAACAGTACACAGCAGAGACTAAACGCTCAAGAAGGCTGTATTACTGTACTGTTGGCCTCTGAGAAAGTTAGTTTCTCCCCTTAACATTAAAATAATAATAATAATAATAATAAACAGGATCTTGGCTGAGCCAAACTCCTAGCTAGCACAACGGATTTAAGAATTAATTCCTAAAGCTGGACTAAGTACCAGTCGTGATTGGAGTAGCAAAAGTGTACTAAATATGTGGGGAAATCAAACACGACTGTTACATTTAACAAAGCTCAAGAAAACGAACTGTAAATTTATTAATGACAAGAAAATAAATTTACATTACATGAATCAATTCAAAATCAAAGAAAGGGAAATGCACTCACTCAAGCACTGAAACAAATAACTAAATAAAGCACTGAGCTAAATAACTAAAGAACCTTAAGCCTAGGAAAAACAAAAGAAATACTAATCAGTAATGAGACCGCTGCTAATACAGTCGATCACAAGGCTGGTGGGAGCTTCGGGAATTCACGCCGATACAGCCGAGACTTCTGAGATCGCTAAGAAAAGAGACCCGCTCGAGCTTTGCGTACAGCACAACCACACTCAGAGACTGTCACTTAGACGACTGGACTGACTCGATGCTTGAGTGTCCAACGTAAGGGACGTGTGAAAGGGGCGTGGCCAACTAACGGCCAGGGAGGCAAGTACAAAGAAATGACAATTCGAAAATTATCGCTCAGAGGAATGCACTGTCTCTACGTAAAGACAGTCACTCGCGAAAGAATGACAAAAGTGTTGAAAATTTGATGCGAATATAAGTACGTGAGTGGAGGGTTGAGAGAATTTGCGAAATCTTGTGCATTTCAGAACTAGTCGTCACTCCCGCAAAATCAATCGATATCATGATTTACAGTACACAATTTCACGATGTAGAAAATTCGTGACATTACGCCGCTGGAAAATCAAATTTTTCCTTG